>CAUYRT010048557.1:0-38418 GCA_963574885.1 Lepilemur ruficaudatus
GGGAGAATTAATCACAGAGTGACTGAGATAAAGGATAACCTATCAGAGCAGGAGTCAGTTGATTTTAAAAACTTGCACTGATGATTCAGGTTTATTTTAGAGTATGCTTTTTCAAGAATTAACTTTTTTTGCTTTTAAATATATTGCTCATGCTATTTTAAGTGCTTTATTTTAACCCCCTCGTCTGGGGGCTTATATACGTCCCTGCCTGGTTAACCATGATTTTGAAATCCTGTTTCCTCACTACAGTTGAGATGGTTTCTGGTCTAATAGGCTTGAGATAGTAAGGCATATGAAAGTGATGCTTTTTTTTTTTTTTTTTTTAGGGAATCTAACCCCATCGCATATTTTCATTCTCTAAAAATATCGTAGAATTTTTTTTTTTAATTCTACAAGAAAGCATACGAAAAACTCTTCTAGACATTGTCCTAAGCAAAGAATTCATGGGTAAGACCCCAAAAGCAAATACAGCAACAACAAGAACAAAAAACAGGACTTAAATTAAACTAAAAAGTTTCTGCACAGCAAAGGAAATAAGCAAAAGAGTAAATACACAACCTACAGAATGGGAGATAATATTTGCAAAATATACATCTGACAAAGGACTACTATCAAGAATCTACAAGGAACTCAAACAAATCAGCAAGAAAAAAACAATTAACCCCATCAAAAAGCGGACAAAAGACAAGAACAGATTCTTCTCCAAAGAAGATAGACGAATGGCCAACAAACGCATGAAAAAATACTCAACATCACGAATTATCAGGGAAATACAAATTAGAACCACAGTGAAATACTACCTTACCCCTGTCAGAATCACCATTATTAAAAAGTAAAAAAAAGGCCGGGCGAGGTGGCTCACGCCTGTAATCCTAGCACTCTGGGAGGCCGAGGCGGGTGGATCGCTCAAGGTCAGGAGTTCGAAACCAGCCTGAGCAAGAGTGAGACCCCGTCTCTACTATAAATAGAAAGGAAGAAATTAATTGGCCAACTAAAGATACATATAGAAAAAATGAGCCGGGCATGGTGGCCCATGCCTGTAGTCCCAGCTACTCGGGAGGCTGAGGCAGAAGGATCGCTTGAGCCCAGGAGTTTGAGGTTGCTGTGAGCTAAGCTGACGCCACGGCACTCACTCTAGCCCAGGCAACAGAGTGAGACTCTGTCTCAAAAAAAAAAAAGAAAAAAAAAAGAAAAAGAAAATAATAACAGACAGGTCAAGCATAAAGTAAAAGGGACATAGACAAAACAAATAAGCAAAAGGATATAAAGGTGGGAGTTAGTTTCAAACAAAATAGAATTTATAAGTTTCACTTAAAGTGAAGATTTTTTTCTCATTTTTTCCCTTTTTCTCCATTTTACCCTATAAAAGAGAAGTTAAATGACCCAAATTCAAATGAGAGGGTAGTTGGGTCCTGCTTTTCCCACAGGGTTCTGCTTCTTGGCCGACCAATGCTGTGGTCTCAATGTCTGTGTTCCCTCAAAATTCATATGTTGAAACCTGAGTCCTAGTGTGATGTCATTAGGAAGTTGGGCCTTGGGAGGTGATTGGGCCATGAAGGTGGAACCCTCACCATCAGGGTTAGTGCCCTTATATGGGGCTCAGGAGACTGTAGTTTTTCCATTCTACCATGTGAGGACACAGCAAGAAGACACCACCAACAACTAGAAAGTGCCTCACCAGACAGAGAATCTGCTGATGCCTTGCTCTTGGGCTTCCCAGCCTCCAGAATTGTGTGAGAAATACATTTCTGTTATTTATAAACTACCCAGTCTATGGTATTCTGTTATAGCAGCCTGAACAGATTAACACTAAACAAGCACAGGGTTATTCCTTCCTATTATCTTGCTGATTATCTTCTTGGTAACACCCTATACTTCTAGAAGCTACTCAAACTTCTTATCCTCCTATTTACTTGCACAACACAGCCCAACTCTCATTCCAGGCTATTTATTCTTTTAACCCACCGCATCCCCATGCCCACCTCCTACTCCATCTCTGGCTTCTTTGACTATTCGATACTGAGCCTTTTTTTGTTCTCACAGCCTTGGCATCTACCAGGGCTTTTGGCAATGCAATTCTCTCATTGTCAAATAATCTTCCTCCTGGTCTTTACGCTCTGATTATACTCTTCCTGAAATACCCTGTGGATTTTCTCTGCAGATAGATTTTGGCCCACCCCAGGCCAGTCCTCACGTGGGAACTGATATTAAGTGCCAAATAGCAGAGCCAGAACGACAAAATACCTAAGGAAAACACTGTTATAAAGCCAAAAAGACATTGACAGAAACACAATTATATTTTAACATAGCGCTATCAATCTAAGAGCAACTTGGCTAAAATAAAAAGGATCTGAGAAAGTTAGAACAAAAATTAATAGCTTAGAATTCCAAAATATTAAAAATAATACCACCCAAAAGTAATATAACTTTTCTCAGAATTCTCTGAAATCATACATAAGCAAAAGCGTGTTTTAAAATTCTGGGTAAAAAGAAGTATGATGAAAGGTATCAGCCTTACTACAAATGAAAACATACCATTCTATACTAATTAAAACAGTGGCGTTCTGGTATAAGTAGATGGACAAGTCAAGGGAACAGAAACTTATCCCCAAAACAGAATCTATGATGTATAATATAATATAAGTAAAGGATTTCCCAATTCAATAGGGGAAAAAAGACTAGTTTTTAGATAATTGCTTGACAACTTAGAAATAGGATCAATTCTGACTTTCATTTTATACCATATAGCAGTGTTTTCAAATTTATTTCCTTAAAATTAAAGACACCCTCAAATGTAGGACAGAGATTGAAAGAAGGCAGGAGAAAGACACGGGCTGAATGAACTGATGCCCTCACACTAATTCACTTGGACCATTCCACTTTCTCATTTTTATAAATTAAACTCTCATGTAAGATTTTATTTGAAGAAAATGTTTTTTACCAAAAAGAAAACAAAAAAGCTTGAAAATTTGTCATACACCAAAATACATTTAGAGGGATGAAGTGTTTATTATTAAAAATAAAACCCTGAAAACTCCAAAGGAACAAATATAAGTCATCAGTAGCAAATATCTGAAATAAGTAGGATTTTCCAAATGTAGATGCAATACAACAAAAATACATGTAGGAAAGACTGAGAGATGACTACATAAAATTTAAACTTTCTTTACATCAAAATAAACCAAAGTAAAAAGACTGTAAGGAAATGTTTGTATCATATATGCGTATAATGTGTTAATTCCTTAATTTTAGAAAACCTTTATATAAATGAATTAAAAATATGAGGATCTCAATTTGAGAAAAAAAGCAAATTATTTGGACAATAATGTACCAAAATCGATAAGAAATTTCAACCAATTTTTGCAAAGTGGAAGGTAAGTGGAGGAGTGATTATTGGTGACAGAGTGAAGGAGACAGGGCCTAGAACATGTGGAATGAGCTGACTGATCTGCCCTACTGAGCCCCAGAGAGAATTTAGACTCTGAAACCTCAGGATTTGAGACATGGGGTTGGAAAGAAAGGGGTACACAGACAGGGTATACATGGAATTCAGTCATGATTATCCCTCTCTACCCCCATTTCACTCCCTCCTTCATACACATATACATGCACATGCATGCAGAATCCTCACAAGTTAATCTTTTATTGACCAAGTTAAAAAGAAAACAAAATCAGATTTTCTTGGGAGAATGCAGGAATGTGATAAAGCTGTCCCCCAGCAAAGCCTTCTTTTTTTGCTAATTTAGGGCTTCCTAGCATGGTGGCTGGCTCCCGCCCTACTCTCCCTAAAGCACAGTAGGCCAGTGAATAAACTCTGCTTGCATACACAGAACACACAGGCATTTATTTTTACAGTCACATTCTTACATAGATAGATAGATAGATAAGAAGAAATCACTTGGCATTGAGTGAAGCATGTAATATGAAAGAGAATGATCAAGAAGTAAAAACAAATAAATGACCATCAAAGAAGGGCAGGAATCAGGTAAAAGGGAACAAAATAAGAAAAAATAAATAATCTCTAATAATACCTCTTAAATATTTCAGAATATACTGTAACCATGAAGTATGAACAGGAAGCTATTGAAAGAGAAAGGTCAATCAAAACACAAGAAAGAACAGCTCATGAAAATTAAAATATGATGGCTAAACAAAGAACTACTACTGGTAAACAAATACATGGGAAAATGAACAGCATCAAGAGTATGCAGATTATACAAATTAATGCAAAAAGGCTCTGTTTTGTTTCACTATTAAGTTAACAAAAGTGAGAGAAAATGTTAATAAAAATATTCAATGCTGGGGAGGATGCAGTAAAACCCTGCTCATGGTAATATATATTATATATATGTATATATATATTATATATATATGTATATATATATATGTATATTTGTACAACTCTTTGGAAATAATTCAGCTATATGTGTATAAAAAGAGACATGAAAACACAAACTTTTGGCTTAGGGCAGGACAGTTCTCCAGGTGGTCTTGGACCAGCCCAGCTCTCCCCCACTTTCTTGCTTGTCATTCTCAAGAATAAGGAATATAGAATGTACTGGGAATGCAACATCCTGAGATAGAAAGAGACTGACCAGAATAGCCTGGGTTCTGTTCCAGTCTAACCCTAGAAATAAGATGTCCTTCAACGCTTTAGCCCAGCATGTCACATGTCCCTGGGGTACAAAACCCAGGGTGCCTGTATAAAGGCAGGTATAGATAAACTGGTGGGGGAGGGACAGGGAATAAGCTGAGGTCTCAAACCTCATAGCCTTAATTCTTCTGCAAAATGGGAGGCAAGCTCGTGTGGTTAGGGGAGTTGAAGAATAAGGTAAGATGTTGAAGAGTCATGGAATTCAAATGGGAAAGGGAGCTGGCAGCATGCAATTTAAGAACTGTGGGATGGCATTGAGGTCCCAAGATTGGAAAATGTGAATTTTGTAATGGTGCCAGTTGGTGGATGGCCCTGGAGTTTTTCTCTAGGTATTCTCAGCAACCCAAGAGTAGCCAAGAAAGTAGTCTGTCAGGTTGGCCAGGGTGATTGAGATGTTGCTGAGTGGATGCTCTAGAAGTCTAGAGGTTGAAGAGCTTGGAGAGCAGATGTATAATAGTTTGGGCCAGGTAGACAAGTTAGGCCAGATGGGGGCTAATACCTTAAGAAAAAATTGATAGGTCAAAGAAGTTTTATCCTTTGATTTTTATCAAAGAGCAGGTATAGTAAGAGAGGGCCTTTACCTACAATGGCTTTGTATTACTATTATTATAGAAAAAATAATCTGCAGAATGCTTTTCTAAAGTCACCATCAATTGTAAGTATAGAAGAGCCTTATATTAATACAGTATCCTGGGATTAAAACATCATTTTCAGGTTATGGTGAGAAAAATAAACTAGTATTAAATAGAGGAAAACAATTTATGACATAGGGAAACACTGTCTCATGTTTGTGACATGTATACCACTTTACTATTTGCCCCAGATTTTTTAAAAAAAGGCTTTCTAACAAATTCATTTTAATATTCACACAGTTCCATCCAGGTGTTAGAGTTATTATAAACATCAAAGTAAATATGAGTAATTTTCAGCATTCACTGACAAGGACTTTTGGTTTGCCTTGGGTTGTTGGTTTCAACCAAATGGATAGCTGGAAATATTACAAGGAGTAATTAAAAGGTGCATGTTAAAACATTTAAAAATAAACACTGTAATGGTATCATTCTGGCAAGGAGCAGTCTAACATGACTTAGCTGAGTTTTTCACTTAGAGAAAATATTTTCAGACTTATTACTGAATTGAGAATCCTTGAAGACCATTCTGTCATTCGTTCATTTAATTTATGCAATCATTTACCAAGCATATTTTGAATATCTAGTATATAGTTGGTACTGTACTAGGGGCTGAGAATCAAAGGTCCTTGTTTGTGTGGGACTTGTCTGGTTTTAGCACTGAAAGATCTGCATTTCAGGAACTCCTTTAATTCTAGTTAAGCCAGTATCACTCCACAAAGATGAATGAAACACAATACTTGGCCACAGGAATTCCCAGACAGTTAACCAAAGTTAATATAGTAATATAAATCCACAATTGCTAACTCAAATCCCTTGGGGCCAGATATGTCTCAAAATTCAAAATTCCTCAGATTTTAGGTTAGTAGTACAGTCGAGCCTTTCATATCTGTGGGTTCTAAACCCATGGATTCAACCAGCTGGAGATGCAAAATATTTGAAAAATAAAAAAATATACATAACAATAAAAATAACTCAAATAAAAAATGCAGTGTAAACTATTTACAGAGTATTTACATTGTGTCAGGTATTATAAATAATTTAGAGATGATTTAGAGTATATGGGAGGATGTTGATGGGTTATATGCAAATATTACATCGTTTTATATAAAGGACATGAGCATGCAAAGATTTTGGTACAGGGGGTCTGGAACAAATCCCCCAAGGAGACTGAGGAATGACTGTACTGCACATAAGCCATATATTATGCTAACCTTCTTGTATGGTTTGGCGAAGCACTCTCATAATTAAACACATTACTATTTCTGCAAAGAACCTCATAGGTCAGGTTTTACGCCCAAATACATTTGCACCAAACACAAAAAAGCTTTTGGTTTTCAGAGCTTTTTAGATTTTGTAATTGCTCATAAGGGATTATAGTTTTGTAAAGAGCGAGCTGTCCCCTGGTTGACAGGAGAGCACACAGAAGCCAAAAGAAAAAGAGAGGAATTAGGAAAAGTTTCCCAGGTATGATGAGTCTTGAGCTGAGTTTTGAAGGATAATGAGCAACGAGGTGGTACCACTGTTTAAAACAAGAAATTTATTTGTTACCTTCTGAAATTATTAATATATGTAATGGATTAATCCTAAATTAGGTCTTCCCTGGGTTTCCTTAGAAGGCATTTAACAACAGCTTCTACAAATGGAACAATTTACACCTGATGTTTTGATATTAATATCCAGTAAAGCCAATGACCTTCAGACTCCTGAGAAAAACAATTTGAATGTTAAAAGGAACCCTCTATTTTGGAGTAAAATTCTGAACAAGAAATGGCAACAATCAATACATCTAAATCATATATAAGTGTAGATTAATTAGAGCATTATTAGCTCATATATTGAAGTACCTCATTACTAGAATTTAACTGAATCTAAGGGTGTTTATATTACAAAAAACTTTTCACCCTAAAAGAAATAACTTTTTAGGGGGAAAAATGCTTATCTATCATTTTGTATATAAGCATTAGCATTTGCTAGTTCAAATCTAATAAAGCCCTCTCCATGAATGCACCATTAATAAAATCTTCAAAATGGCTTTTCTCAACATTTTCTTTTTGATTTTTCATGATTTAATTAGAAACATCTTTAAAAAGGCTGGTTTTACTATGGTAGTATTACATCTGCATTTTCAGCAGTATGCTGTTTAATCACAATGGGTTATAAAGTGAAACTCCCAGTACTTATTGAATTATCTAGTAGAACCCACACATTTTGTATTTTTAGTGCCCCTGAGTCATCATCTTATATTTGTTCATCAACATTTTAACTGCCCCTCTTAAAAAATGTAATTTGATAGTTAATTTTCTAAACTTGTTATTCTTTGCTTTTTTTTCAAAGTAATGGCATTTCATATGCCTTTGATATGCTTCATCCTGCACCTGAACCCTTTTGTTCTAACAAGTCAAGAGTTTTTTCTTTTTACCTTATATTTTGCTATTTTTGTTTAGAAGCTTGATAAAACTAAATTATTTTAAGGTTTTATGATCATCAGTAAAAGCAAATTAGCTACTTTATGCCACATCATTGGATAGTTTTAAAATACATGTAAATGCTATGGTGGTAATGTTGAAATCGGTAGCATGAGATTAGTGTAAGAAAAAATTTAAATATATTTTGCATATGTATAAATTTAACTATATTATACATAAAAAGGTGTTGGTTATTTTTGAGAGCAAAAAAATTTCTTTCATGTTCTTTTCAAAGGAAAGATTTCTTTTTCTAATAGAGAATAATTCTCAGACCTTTTTAATACTCAGAATGGTGAAAAAAGTTTTGTGTGTTAAGTACTGGTTTGAGAGTTTTTCATTTGCTATTCCTCGTCTGGCACAAAGTCAAACAGATATAAAATGGGTCACGAACCTGCTGATAAAGAACTAGAGCTGTTTCCTTCCTTCCTTCCTTCCTTCCCTCCCTCCCTCCCTGTCTCCCTCTTTCTACTCTCTCCTCTCTTAAATTGCAAAGAAAAAGGAGTAAATTATTCAAATAAACATGTGTTGTTAATTACTGTAAGTTCCCTTGAAAGCAGGAGCCTAATCTCAGCCTTCTCCTCGACTGCTAGCACAGTACCGTTATCACGCTACCTCGCATGGAGTAATAGCTTCAAGCATGGGCTCTGGACTCCCACTGCCTTGATTCCAGTCCTAGTCCTGTCTCTCACTAGACGTGTGGCTTTGAGCAAGTTACTGGACCTTCCTTTATTTTGAAAAAGTAGTAGTAATGGTAGGTATTCTACTTACACAGTTGTATGAATTAAATACTACATTTAAAGGACTTAGAACAATTCCTGACACAGTAAGAATTTCATAATTGTTAGTTATTGATTTATTGTTTCTCTGTTTCATTTAGCTGGCAATATAAACTCCTTTTCTTCTTTCATTGTTGTTTTTAATTTAATTTACTAAACCAGCTCTCCTTTCAGTTTATTTATTAATTTATTCTTTTACTTAAGTATCATTTGCCATGTTCCAGAAATTGTACTAGATTCTGGAGACTTAAGAGTAAACAAGAAACACATGGCCTTATGTTGACATGTGAGTCAAGAAGGGGCTACGCAACTAAACAAGCAATTGCAATACAGTGCCAAGTAAGCTTAAGAATAGGAGAGGTGGGAGGGGAGAGGTGCTAGGGAGGCAGAGGGTGTACCCCAGCTCAGGTTGAGGAATGCACCTGGTGGAGACTCCCAGCAGGTGACAGTAATACCATCTTATTGGAAAATACCCTGCCTTGCTACACTCTGTTTGATTTCCTAACTCCTAAAACAGGTCCCTCCCTCATCTTAGTAGGCCTTTGCACGTTCACAAGTTGGGTTTATTTGATACCAAAGAAGGATGGGGCCTCAGAAATCTATATACTTATAGTGCACGTTAGGTCATTTTGACACAAAAGTCTGAAGACACTGAGCAATCAGTGTTAGACAAAACAGACAAGAATAGAGAGATAAGAAATAACGGGGGAAAAAAATTCAGTGCTGCTACAGCATATCCAAATTATAAACAGATTGATACATCATTTCAATAGTGCATTACAGAAGAAGACCTTTCAGGTATGATACATTTCAAGAAGAAATTAAGCGTAGGTACAAAAATTAATCAATGTATTCACATTATATGCAGTAGTATACCTAAACCGTGCTGGAAAGACCCAAGTATCCTATTTTAAAAGACTGTTTCAGAGAAGGGGATTCTATAGCATTCCTTGCTAACAGTTTCTAATGATTGTAATGTTAATGATCATCACATTCAAGCAAAATCAGGAACTTGATCTCTTTTGCTCCTGTGTTTCATTTTCTGCACATTTTTCCACCCTGAAAGCCCCCTCTAATTCCTTCTTTCAACTTCTTATTTCCTTTCTGTTATTCCATCCCTTTCCCAAACTCTGTATTTGGAAAGTATATGGTGCTCATTCTTTTTAAAATAATGCAACAATGATAAGGTTCAAAGGATCATCTATCTCAAGGAACATTTGTATTTTAAGGTGAAGAATGCTTTAAAGAAGTACAAATAAATTTGGAATTTTAGACAGAAGACAACAATGATGTACAGCTGAGTTTTCTTGCTATCCCTTAAACCATACCATCCTGGATGGCTATGATTGGCAGGCAATGCTATATTTGGGGTGTTTAATAACTAAAATAATTCCTTTTATACTGCCCACTACTGTATATATGTTGTTCTAATTTGAGTGCATAGCTCATGTGCTGAGAACTCCATACTCTAATTGCTTCTGATTTATGGGGGAGCAAAAGGCAATTGTCCACAATAATTTTAAACACCAATTGTAACTCTTTATCCATGGCAGAATAATAATTGTCACCACTTAAATAGTGCCTTTCATCCTCAGACCTCAAGGTGCTTCAACATTGTTGCTTCACATTAGTTGAGTGAATTTCTTTTGGAAGACAGGACAAACTGAGGGATGCATAATACATGGTTAGCTATACTAATTTTGTTTTCTTTAACAAATGCAAAATAAAGAGCCTATTAAAAGGCCAGATAATTTCTTGAAGATAAAACCTTTTGAAAGGTTACTCTAAACAGATGTTTTGTTTTATATCCATATAATTTTAAACAATTTTATTCATATACACACAAATTCTGGACTTGATTAATACTGAATTTTTGCCATCTATTTTATCACACACAGAAACAAGCAACTTGCTCACACACAGGAAAAAAAATGGTTTTAATGAACAGTCAAACTACAGCTTTTTAAAGCTTTATTGCCTTCTGAATTTTATGAGTAAATTTTGTGGAAAACTGTGTAAATAGAGCATAATTATTTTAAAAATAGGAGCCTTTGTTATCAGTCATCTAACTGTCATGGGTATACAAAGCACCCTGCTGTATAGACAAAGGACTGAAAAAAGTTACCTGTAGAGAGTTTTTGCTATTGAAAGAATAAAAACTAAAGCAATAGGGTGAACTTTTTCTGTTCACAGACGCAAATACTGAATGCTAAACCTGGCTGAGGGAAAATCACTTTAGCCTGATAACCGGATTACTTAGAACAAAAATAGAGAAAATTAAGAACTGAAGAGCAGAAAATTAAGGTGGAACGCAATTTAAAGAGTAAGTAGATGATGTAGGCTTTCATTTTCTTCCTCCCCAGTGTCCAGCTAATTAAAATTACAATCAGAATGAAAGAGTCTAAACTTGTAAATATCTTTAGCTAATGATTTTGTCTTTTTAATCATCTTCACATTCAAAGTCTTCTTTTATTCATTTATGTCTTCACAATAAAATGAAATTGTTTTTCCCCTGTAAAAATCCTTCTTTTAATTTTCCTTATCTGCTTCTCTTTGTATTATATATTCTCTAGTTCTTATTTCTCTTCTGCTCTTTATGTCATATTTTTTCAACTTTTACTTTGAACATGTTTTATAGAAGGCAAAATCTCTATAGGTGTAGAGTTTGTATTTTACTTTAAAATTTAAATGCTGATCCAAATATAATGTTTCTAAGCTCCCTCACACACACAAAAAGAATAATTATTCATTATGATGTATGCCTTATAAAATTAAACTTTCAAAAATTAAGTAGATTCAATTTTCTTACTATATGTATTTCTTTATTGCCTTTAGCACCAGGAATATTCTTTATATTCCAAAGCAAAATCACAGCTAAAGAGTCTGCTGATCCATGGAATTTTGCTTTTTATCTGCATTTACAAATGTATTATGCTCCAAACTGTCCTGTAATAAGTGTGTTTGGGGATCCAGAAAACTAAAAGGCATCTAAGGACCACGAAGTTCACAATGGAGGAGCCAGGTAAGTAACCAGGTCCCATACACATTACTTGGTCACAGCCATTCATACCTTTGTTGAAGGACTTGTTTCTGAACCTGGAGGTCACATCTGGACTTTCCATAGCATCCGCTCTCACTCTTGATCAGTCTCTGCTCTAGCTGCTTAGGTGGCTATTTTATTCTCTTGCTTTCTAGCCTTCAAATATAATTCAAAATCTAGATACTAAAAAGTATGGTCCTTGGGATAGAATTATTTGCATCACCTGGAGAGCTTGTTGAAAATATAGAATCCCAGGCATCTCATAAGATGTATTGAACCAGAATCTTCATCTTAACAAGATCCCCAGGTAGTTTGTGTACATAGTAAAAGTTGAGAATACTGTTATAGGTATTCACCTCTAAGTGCTTTAGATATATTACTACTCCTTTATTTTACCCTTCTGTACTCCTCCAACCTCCACTCATGAGTAGAGAACATATAGTGTCTAAGGTAGGAAATGAAGGTTGGCTTTCATGCCTTGTCAGCATAGTTCCTGGCCTATGATGTCATTTCCTATGACCCAGGTCCCTTCTTGATACGCTGGCTAGAATGCCTACAGCATGCAGCCTGACTAGGTGGTAATGATAGTATGTAAACTAAGGCCAGCTTGTCACCAACAGTGCCTAGGCCCTGGATAAAAAATCAACATGGGCCAGCCAGACCTAAGAGCAAGCATGAAGGCAATGAGGGCATACATGTTTCTTGGGCTGAGGGTAGTGGACTTCTGCTTTCAGCAGCCAAGGATGGATATTCCCAGCAGGCATAGATACTTCTATACTATCTGTAATACCCAGGTCTACTGCCAGAAACACTTTGCGTTCCACTGATAAGGGAAGAATATAGCACTATCTCTTCAGCATTCTTCATTCATTCATTTATTCCATAAACATGTGGGCTCATGCTAACTGGTTTTCATCCTCTCTCTCTAATAACTTATTTTTAATATATTTTGCCAGCCTTTTTTCCTCTACCCAACCTTGAAATGTTTGCATTCCTCAAGGCAACCTCTTTTTTTTCCATTCAATATATTATCTAGACTCCATTCTCTGACATAGCCCAATCCAGTCTGATGGCTTCAATTATCACCTGCAAACTATCAATACTTCCATTTCTGTCTCTAGTTCATTTTATATATCATTTGGATGTCTTACAGGCATCTCAATCTCAATATGTGCAATAGTGAATTCACAATTTCTATCCCAAATCAGTTCTCTCTCTAGTGTTCATCAGTGTGGTAAATAACTCAACTATGCTTCCAATTATGCCCATCTTAACTCATAAGCAATTAATCAGCAAGCCTTATTGATTCTATTTTCTGAATTCTTCCACTCTTCCCATATTTATAACTCTATCCCAGTCCAAGTGTCATCATAGCTTACTCAGGTTGCTCTCAATTTGTCCTTCTCCTTCTGCTCTAATGTATGAAAAACACAACTTAACAGCCCTAGGAAAGTTCATTCTAAATATCACTAGAGACATCCAATGGCCTAGTTAGAAGTTAGTAAAAGTAGTTATGTAACTGGCCTCTTACCTGATCCTTGGCCCTTCCATATCAACACCACAGCCTCTGAGATTTTGTATACCAAGGAATATTATATACTATAGTAAGTGATTTTGCCCCCTAAAAACTAGGATCTAATCATGTCATTCCCCTGCTTAAGGTCTCACAAAGTCTTCGAATACGCTTAGTAAAAATCCTTTACATTGATTCATTGACTCACTGACTTCAAGGGTTCCTAGGACTTGAAACTACCTCACATATTAGAGTCATTGCATTTCTCTGCATACTCCTATTCTTTATACTGCAGTTTCTTGAAAATACTCTTTGCTTTCCTACCTCAGGCCACCATCCCCCCCATCGTATGATTATCCTTCTCATTTTGTCTAGCTAATGCCTATCCATTTTTAAGACCTCAGTCACTTTCTAACAGACTTTATGTCTTACACCTCAGACTAGGTCAGATCTAGTTTATATGCTTCCTTATCAATTTCTACTTCTCCTTTATGATAGATACCACAATTGTAATATATCTGCCTCTTCAGTTAGATGTAAACTCCATCCTGGAAGGATTATATTGGTTCTTGTTCACTACGTTAGTTCCAGAAGTGCCTTATACGAGTGGGTTCTCAATAAATATTTTCAAGCAAAGAAATAAAGTGTTGAAGAAATGAGTAAGTGGTGCTAAAGATGCAGAGGAATCAGACATAATTCTACACCAGAGTGAGAGGTCTTTGACCTCTATCACCCATGATCACCAAGTTTGGTTTGGCTGATGTGGCCAAACATCCTTTTCATCTCCCATTGCTCCGTATAAGGCCCATGTAAAGTTATGAGCCTCATTGGATTCTGGCATCTGGTGTAAACAGCAGTACAAAAGGCCAGGACCTATTTGTAAGTCCGTGAAACAATGGCAGACTCTCAAGTATTGAACAACTTATCAAGTAATACAGTTAGTACTTTACAAATTAGTACAGTAGGCTCAGTTGCCAATATTCCCTAAGATTATTTCATGACTATTTATATCTGACTAACGAGTGCCTTTTACTCCAACTTATGACCCGTGATCCAAGAAAGGTCAAAATAGGGAACGTGTAGAGCCTGCAAGTGATGAAGTCCTCAACAGTGATCACCTTCATACAGCATTCTCTCCATGAGTGAAGGTCTAGGTTAAGTTAGTAACCATTACACCCACCTGATCTACCACACTAATTTAGGCTTTTAAAATTCACAATTGTCTGTATCTGAAGGCAGTTATCTTATAGCTAGAAAATTTTCCAGTCCAACTACAGTTTGGGGCAGCATGAGTATGATCTGACTTTCTCCTATCACCTCAGAGTCATAGGTGCTTATGTAACCCATTGTGATGAATATATTCCTCAAATATGTCCAAGGTTCCAATATATTACAGTCTATGGGAAAATGTGATACTCAATATTGTGTAGCTCATTTATTCATCTGTGTAATTCTGTGATGCTAACATTGCTGAAAACTGATGAAATTAAAGCAAAATTTATGATATAGTAGTCCAACAAATACTTATTCGAGCTTCTACAGATTCAAGGGACTAGAGTAAGTGTTACAGACATGGTAGGAAATAAAGCAGAAAAAATATCCTGTTTCATGAAATTTATACACACTATTGAGGGTGGAGACAGACAATAAGCAAAATAAACAATTTAAATTTATAGTTGGTAGAAGGTAATAAGTCTAAGGGGAAAAATAAAGCAGGCTAGTGGGTAAGAGATGTGGTGGTGGTGGGCTACAAATTTGAATAGAGTTGAAAAGATGATGTTTACACAACGACCTGAAGAAGGGGAGAGAGCGAGAAGCCATCTAGGAGATAAACATTCCACGCATAGGGAATAACCAGTATAGAGTGGATACATTATAGGAATATGCTTGATGTGCTCAAGAACTAGCAAGGAGGTCATCATGGCCAGATGAGCAAGAATAGTAGGATATAAGATCAGAGAAGTAAAAGAGGTGACCAGAGAGATCCTGTACACCGTGTAAACTGTTATGAAAACTTAGGCTTTTGCTTGATTGAAATGGGAAGCTGTTGGAGGGATTTGAGCAGTGCAGTGACATGATATGATTTCCATTTTAAAAGGATATATACGTATATGTATATATATAAAGGATCTTAGAGTCTTCCATATTGGTAATGGCAAGGGTGGAAACAGGGATTGGTTAGGATACTAGTTAGAGAACTATTTTTGCTAACTGCCTATGTTATTGTATCTCCAGTGATAATCCTAAATGAACTTTTTAAGATCATGAATTTTAAGTCTTATTTTTCATATAGTGATGAACCTGGTAGAGATGGATTACACATAAATTAAATAAACTCAACATAACTATTCTTTCCTTTCTAGAGGCGGTAGAGTTTCCTTGTGGAATCTGAGAAACATTAACAGCAGTTCCTTGCCTGGTAGAGATAGGGCACAGGGTAAAAGAACCTAGTCACGTTTTATGCAGTGAAGAAAGCTCTCACATTTTCTTATCATGCCATTCAGATAATTTAGAAGCCTATTATATTCACTCATAGATTAATTGCATAATTATTTTTTTAAATTTTTATTGTACAAGACAGTTTTACTTATTTTAAGGGATGGAAACAAATACATGTTCATAGCCTTAAGAAACTTATTTCTAATACGGTTAATTTCGTGAGATAGAATTTTAATGGAATAATAATTTTTATGGGAAGTCAGACTTATTTCCTACCTTAGGATAACATACCACATATTTATGATCTGATATAGTCTGGTTCCCTAAAGTTTTATATTGAAAGTTACTGTAATCAGATTGTTTCAGCAAATAATCTCACCAGATTTTATGCCTAGCCATTATATATGGCAACAGAAAATAGACCTGTACTGTAGATGCAGATTCCTCTTGCCAAAAAAAAAAAAAAAAAAAAAAAAGATACAACTGTTAAAGAGTATCTATTGCTTGTAGGTGAGATTAGAAATATTCTCTGTAATGTTTTCTTAAAGGTTAAATAAAAAACAAACAGGGTCTATACTAACAACATAGGGTGAAGCAATTTATCCAGAATCTCTAGATCTAAAAGTTAATTTCTGAAATAGCTAAAATTTAATCTGAAAGTCAATTTTAATAGAAGGCAAATAATGAAAATGTTTCTAAGCTTTGGTCAGTGGTCTATATTTATAGTGCTTTGTTAATCTCATTTTAAAATTTGCTATGATAAAAAAAATTCATAATAACTACCAAACCATGACATAAAAATCAATGCATGTACCACAAATATTTTTCACCTATTTATCTATCTATTTACATTTAGAGTGGCCATGCAAATTATTTTACATAGTTTTAAAAATTATTCCTCCAGATCAGACTTAAATACTCATTTGGAGCTGGTTAAGATGGGCTACTTTCTTATATTCCAGATTATTTTTAGATCTATATATGTTGCCATTAAATAAGTCTTTTAAAATGTAATGCTCAGAATCTTTGACACATCCCATAAAATGTATAAGCCTAAAGCAAATAGCATATTATTTTGAGGGTTGTTTAAAAAATAGTTTATCAAGCCCTGCCAAAATCTTTTATGAATGGAGTAAACAATGTGCTTTTTTCCAGGGGAAATATTTTCTGTGACATAACAAAGCAACATTTGTCAAAATGAGATCTATTTGAGCTCAAGGGTCCAGCTTGTGAGAGGCCTCCATGAAAAATGCTAGTACTAAATTAACTAACATTGTCAGTATTAAAAGAATAAAACAATTTATGGTGTAAGAACTATCCCATTAGCACCATAAATTAACTTACATTCTTTTCTTTATTAATAATTTCAATATTTTCCCATATAATTTTCAATTGTGGATGAAGTCTCCTCTAAAAAATGATTACTATTACTCTTTCTCTGGTATAAATTTAATTGTATATTTTTCATGCTCCCACACCGAATCTCAAATTAAATCAAAGCATTCTTAAGATGTATTAGTTCCAATTATTCTGAGTTTTCTAGTTCACAATTTTTACTTCTTGCCAAAGTACCTTTTTAATATGATAAAAATACAAAATTTAAATTTATCAATTAAATATTGGATTCAGCAATTCAGAACCTATTCACATGATTCAAATCAAATCAAACATTTTTAACATCTCTTTAGTATCAATATGCACCTTGGAGAATGCACCACAGATACACCACAGATACTTGCTGGCAATTTTTCAGTTTGGGAAGGGAAGCAGAACAAATGTACGTGAAACTAAACCAGTAAACACATAGTTTCATAGGTACATCAACAAGTCAAATTATTATAATGCAGTCTTCACATAGTATGAGATTAAGGGTATAGATTAAGTGTGGATTAAAATTCAGATGTAATCAGGATGATGAAAAAAATCTACTTTTTGGAGGTGAATTTTGAGCAAGGTTATGAAAAAATTGTAGTGTACGAATTGGCAGGTGGGGGCAGGAATTTCCAATGAGAAGCAGGACAAAGACTTGGAAAGGAGCAATTGTAAGACTAGTCAAGAAAATACTAATGGCCAGAGCAGAGGTGAGTTGCAAGAGTATACCACTTTGACCTATGCACTCCTCTAATCTTTTAATCCCTTTTTTTCAGTCTGTCACGGATTACTTCTTTGCCTATTCAGCATAGACCTTACGGTGTATCACTGAACCATTCTGTGGCCAGAACACTCTTGCACTTCCCCAAGGCACAGCTAGTTTCAGATGTCAGAACAATGAGCTTTGTAGCCAACACCTGTGCAGTGGTTGCTAGTGAACAAAGGTGACCAAACTCAACGTATCTTTGTAATATGAGTCACAGTCCTACTCTCACACTACTTCCTCCCATCTTTGCATGATAATATTGATAACTTTCATGTCAACAACTATTACTTCTGGAAATTTTTTTGAAAAGTAACTAATGTTGGAAAACAGTATTTTCTCAGACAGAGCAATAGCTCCCCTACTCGCTAATCAACTCCTCCTTCCAGCTGTGCTACTACTTACAGCTACCTGTAAACTCCAAAATATGGATCTATTCTGCTTTTCTGTCCTTACATTCAGAAGAAAAACTTATACTTGCCCATGTTGCAGTTACAAATCCATCATCTCTGGCTTCTTTGGGATTTTCAGAGTCATTTGACAAAAATTCTACATGTTGTCTGTCTTTTGCAATGTTCTGTTTCATTTTCCATTTTCTCCCTTCTAACTGCCCTCCTCAGATCTCTTGCCCCAACACCACTATGTTGATGAGATCATTGATCAGACACTGAACTCAGAGATCATCCTGTCCACTTGATTGTATAAAGGGGGCCTCATCTCCATTGGGGCCATCTGGTGAGTATTTGCTTAAGGGACATTTTCAGGCTCTAGGGCTGTTTTAAGAAATGCACCCCTTACACACACCTATTCATACACTTGCTTTTTACTAATCCTTTGATCTTGTTCTTTCTAGATAACCCATACCATTAGCTCTGCTCAGAAATCAGTAATAGGTTCTGACCTCAGGCCAGATCTTCTCCCATGAAAAGTAAAGCACAAGTTCTGCCTACTATTAATATTCTATTCTCCATTTTCCTAGAGCCAGCAGTGTTCTTCCATCTGCTATGGCCATTTTGTGTGGAACCATCCTTAAATCAGGCCTCAGGCTTTATACCCTCAGTTGATTACTCATATGAATGTACCTTTAGGCTCTGGATCTGAGTTGAAACCAGTGTGGCAGTTTGGAGAAGGCACAGGAATGGAGGACCTGTGCGGGTATTAACTGTTACAGGGCGCCACAATCTTTATGGCTGGGTTGATTGGGTAGTGCCCAGTTCATTACCAAATGGAATCCCATAGTAAACAGTCTCCTCCAGAGGTAGTATAAAGTCAGGAATTTCCTCACAAAATGTTAGCTGCTGAAGAGGGCATGGCCTTTGTCCAAACTTGAGGGTCTCCTACCTGGAATTAACAAGTCTCCGTTCAGTGTCTAGGTCTGCTACAGAAAGCTCAAGTATCATCAGAGCTTCCAGGTCATGAGGACCAATTGACAGAGTTACCTGCCTTGAAACCTGGAACCAGGTGCTAGGCTTTTTTTTATTGTGGTCCAAAATTATAACTGGACAAAATTTGGATCATCTTTTTAATGGTCAAAGTAAGACATACACATGTTGCATTTAAAATTTAGGTACCTTTTTGAAAGGAGTAGCCTGGTAGGCCACAGATCCTCAAACACCAGACCCGTTATTGTCACATCAAATCTCTTTATTTTTACAGAATTTCATAGTCACGTATATGACTTACGAAGGCATCCAGGGTTGTTTTTGCTTTCTGATCTTGTCCTATTAGCATGATGCTTTGTGGGTTATGAGTCAAAGTAAATGGTAGTGTGGTCAAGGTTCCAGCAAAGTAGACTATATACTAGAGCCAGAGAGCTGACGTATCCCTGAGGCATGACAGTAAAGATTTAGAGGTTCCCCTATCAAAGACAGCAAACTTCTGGTGATGCCTACAAACCAAAATGGAAAAAAAAAATGTTTTTGTAAGATCAAGACCTGTACCAAAATATACGTTAATTTATTCTAGTAAGGAGAAAATAACTTCAATAGTCACCACAACTGGAGCCCCAATTGATTTTGTTCCCAATAATCCACTGTCATTCTTCAAGACCTATCAGATTGCAAAAGCCAAGCCAGCTATTAAATGAATCACCAGATTTACCCCTTTCAGATAGCAATTTCCAGGGTTGTAGTGCTCCTGTTCATTCTCTATTTTGACAGCCAAGGAGAATGCCAAATGACCTCCACTTGGCCCTTCCCAAAATAATAGGCCTTTCTTTATAAATCAGGGAAACTGTGTGAGGATTCACTGTTGCCTAAAATATCCATTTCAACAATTCACTCAGGACCTGAAATATGACCTCAACACATTTTGGAGGGTCCTACTGGGCCTACTGTGAAATAAACTCATGTCAGAACTCCATTTATCACCTGAGTTCCATAATGATCTCCAACTCTGACCAGCTGACTACAGTGGAATTATAGGTCCCCAGGAATCAGTGATAACTTTGAGCCAATATCCAATATTTCCCGAGTTTAAGTGGTTCCCTTTCCTCAATGCACAAGTATTCAGGTTAATGACTGCCAGCCCCATTAGGGAAGACAAGGCAGAAGGTTCACAGTTTGCCTGTGGAGTGTGACAGCAGGCTCTTTCCTCATAGGTACTAGCCTCTCCTTCCTTGGGTGATGCTGGGTCTGTGAACCCAAAATTCTCTAGCACATTGGCTCCAATGAGGCCTCTGTTCACCAGACCTAGAATAGCTTTGGTTAAATAAATCAAGACACACCTTAATTGGCTGTCTGTCTATTTCATTCCTGGGGACCCCATGATTAATTAACCACAGCCAGATATTTCTGCTACTGAAGCCATTCCCTGATCCCTGAGTGTAGCATTTGGCTATTAAAACAATACCCACTTTGCTTCAGACTGTTAACAGTCATCACCTGGGCCAGGCCTCAGCTGGCTTCTCACATTCCCACTGAGATCAGGAATACCATTTTTATTGTAGCTCCTCCACAAGCATTCCCAGCCCAGAAAGAAGAGCCAGCAGAGCACTTTTAAATAGTTGGGCATTTCCCTTTTTGCTCTATTTTTATTGGCAAGGGAGTAGAAGTCTTTAGGGCTCTGGCAGGATATAGGGGTGAGACACATGATCCATTTAATGTACTTTCTTATCTCGCAGTCTTTAAATTCTTTCCTCTATGTTCTGCCAAGGACTTTCTGGCCTTTTATTTCACCAAATGAGGCCAACGGTGGGTTCCTGTTTGCTTTAGCAAACCTAAAAAACTGTTAAAACTACAGCCAACTGCCTGAGCTACTACACTGAATGCAGTACGTCTTATGAATGAATCCATCATAATGAATACAACTCATCTGTGTTCAGAAAAAGAAGGAAATTTTAGATTTCCACACTATTTTAGTAAGCCTGCACATTAAAATAATATGGGGAGTTAAAAAAATATAATGTTTAGCACAGACTCCACTCCCAAACATTTAAATCAGAATCATTGAGGTTAGACCAAGAATCTGCATTTTTTTCCAGACCTGCTTAAATGATTTTGATCCACAATGAGGTTTGAGAACCACTTAGAGAAGTTTTCATTCACCCCCAAGGTTTCTAGTATACCTATATGCTAATAACATACAGTTATAAATCCTTCTAAGATCTGTCTCTGAGCCTCATTCGCCCAAAGCAATATTTCTCTCTTTGCCCCCCTCTCTAACTTTTCAAGAATTTGGAGGCTTATACAATATAAAAGGGATTATCAAATATTTTCACACTTACCATGTGCCAGGAGCTGTGCCACACTCAGAGCAGATAAACCAATCCTGGTCTCTACCTTCTTTGTGTTTACATTTGATCGCCTATTGGGGGTTTCTCAACCTTGGTACTATTGACAATTTAGGCTGAACCATTCTTTGTTGTGGTGGCCTGCTCATGCATTGTAGGGCGCTTAGCAGCATTGCTAACATCTATCCGCTAGATATTATTAACATCTTCTCCTCCCTTATAACAACCAAAAATAAATCCAGATATTGCCAAATGTCCCCTGGGGGTTGAAATTTCTCTCAGTTGAGAACCATTCACTATGGTCACCTCTAACTAAAAGTTTCCTAAGAACCTACATTTTAAGATGCTATATACTATTATAAATATATTGATTTTCCCTCCATTGTTCCTAATCTTGAATGTTTGTGCCAATATCAATACTTCAGCAATCCAAAAATCTTTCTTGTGCCGGGCCACTGCACAAGAACAATTGGTTTATTTAAACCAGGATTCAAACAATGTTTCTACTACAGTTTGAATGTCTCCTTCAACATTTTTGTTGGAATTTAATTGCCAACATAATGATATTGGGAGGGGGACCTCTAAAAGACAGGGCCCTCATGAATGGATTAGTGATGCTGTTATCAAAGGAGTGCTGTTATCAAGGGCATGGGCTCCTGATGAAAGTCCAAGTTCAGCCCTGTTTTTCTATCTCAAATGACTTGCTTTCGCCTTCCATCCTTCCACTATGAGATGACCCTTGCCAAATACAGGCATCATGCACTTGGACTTCCCAGCCTCCATATCTATGAGAAATAAGTTTCTTTCCTTTATAAATTAGTCTGTAGTATTCTGTGATAACAACAGAAAATGGACTAAGCTATTATAGTTTCATATTGCTCTTGAATGTTATATTTCTTAAGTCTCTTTTAAATTAGAATAGTCCTTTCCCCTCCTGCCTTTTTGTCCCCTCATGCCATGAACTGAATTAAAAAATTGGGTCATTTGTCCAACTATATACTTGACATTCAGGATTTGGCTGATTGTTTCCTCCTGATGTCATTTAACTTGTTCCTCTATCCCTATTTTTCTTATAAGCTAGTATATTCAAAAGCTTGATTAGATTCAGGTCAAACCTTTTGGGTACTGTACTTCACATTGTAGCACATGAATTGACACATAATATATGAGTTTCTCATTTTTAGTTATAGATGTATCATGTCCTGATTACACCATTATAAAGTTAATAGTTTTGCATCTTGTGAATATCTATTTCACCATACCCTTTCACCTAATGGTTTAAACATATGCTGATACTTATGCCCTAAGTTAATCATTTCTTTAGGAGTTTTAAAATGGTCATTTTCCAGAGGTTCATTTTTGACACAAACAATTTGAGATGACAATTAGGCATCCGAAGTGGATACATCATGTAGTAGTAAGGTATGAAAGTCTGAAGGTTGGGGCTAGGAAGATAAATTAGGAAATCATCAGCATATGGCTGACATTTAATATCCATAGACTGGATGGGATCACTAAAGAGAGAGGACAGACAGAGAATAGAGTTTAGTAGTGATCACTGAGTCACTTTAGCTATTACAACCATATGAAAATGAGAGGCCAAAGGAAGGCTGAGAAGGTAAGATCTACCTCTTAATGTCATTCCTCTTGACTTTTTCATCATTTTCTTCAGAATATGGGAATCACCTTCTAATTGTTCTTATTGCCTCTTGTTTTTCCCCTTCTAATTCACACTCCACAGAATTATCAGACAAATTTTTCTAGAAGTTAAATCTATGAGATCTGTTCCCAGATAAAAACCCTTTAATAGCTTTGTGTTGCTGGTAGGATAAATCTCCAATGCCTACGGTCACCATATAAAGCTCCCTCTGAGTGTTTCTTTCCTCCCTGCTTAGCCTCATGTCTTGCTATTCCCTGTCCCTTACCTGTGAGCACCTAATGGCAGTTTCCCCCAACATTCCAAGCTGTTTAATGTTTCTGTAACTTTTATTCAGCGTCTTTATGGAAAAATTTGTTTCACCTGGTGAACACTAAACCTGTATTTTAGAACCGAGCTAAAAGCAATTCGCTTATAAAATCTTTGCTGACCCCAATGAGGTGGAATTGGTCACTATTGTTCTGTCCCTACTGCAGTGTGTGTGTGTGTGTGTGTGTGTGTGTGTGTGTGAGTGACTCAAAATGTGACCGTATACACTGCTCTATAAGCTGAGTACAAATGTGATCACTTATGGGTTTTTTTCCTAGATAGACCTTAAATAACATACTACGAAAAAAGAAAAAAGCATTTTTCTCTTTGCTCCTTCCTCCCAATCAAGACTTACACAATCTAAAAAGAATAATCAAAAGGATATTTACTCTGTGATAGTCATTAAAGCTATTACCCAAATATCCTGGTTCTTCTAAGCACAGAGTGGGTATATATTAATAGTTTTCTGCTCCCTTGAAGAAAGCAATGGCTATGATGCTTGCTTTGGCCAATGAAATGTAAGCAGAGATGACATGTTTCACTTCTCTGTAGAAGTCTTTAAGGCCCAGTACTTGATTTGTCCTTCCCTACCCTTTGCTGCAGTGGTTGTGGAGTCATCAGTCAGGGGCCCTGTGTGATGAGCATTTCAACCTGTGTTGCAATGTAGCATGAATAAGAAATATCATTTTTTTGTATTAAGACACTGACATTTAAATTGTCTGTTAGCATGGGACATTGTAGCCAGTCCTAGTTGACACATACACCAAGTAGGGACAGCCAAGAGTCTGATGCTTGTAGCAAGTAAGGCTGGTAATTAAGTCTGACTGCTGAAGAGTCTTAATGCACATCCCTGTAGAGCAGGGTTTCTCAACCTAGACACATTTGCCACTTTGTTCTGGGTAATTCTTTGTTGGGGGAGGCCATCCTGTGCATTGTAGGACGTTTAGCAACATCCTTGGGTTCTATCCACTACACAGCAGTAGTACCCACCCATATACAAGTTGTGACAACCAAACATCTCCCAGCATTGCCAAATATCTCTTGGGGGTCAACATTGCCCCAATTGAAAATCATTGCTTTAGGGGCTACAGGTCTACAGTTGATGTAATGCTTCACTCAGGCTGCTGTAGAACCTTGAAAGAGCATTATCACTCTTGTCAGTGCTGACTTCTGCCAGTGTGCATTTGATTGTGTTCCTAGCGTCATAGCTCTTAAGGCTTGGCTCTTCCAGGCCATAGGGCCTAAACACCTCCCCACCCTGGCTGCCCCAGAATCATGGGATTAAAGCTGGTTTAGATGTCTGCTTCTTAAGATCCCAGATCTACTTTCTACTACCCTCAGATATCTATATCATCAGGATAGGATAGCTATTAATTTTGATGCTAAAAAAAATCTTATATACATATCTATCTATGTATCTGTCTATGTATGTATGTATCTATCTATATCTATCTATCTATCTATCTATCTATCTATCTATCTATCTATCTTCTTTCCAAGAAAGTAGATGTACCAAGCCCATTTTTGAATCAGCTAACTGGATGGGATTCCAGAGAAACTATATATGTCTCTTTGAAAAGGGGAAGTAACTACAGTGCCTCAAAGTAACTTAGCCTCTGTGGGCATCTCTCTTACTGGGTAAGAAAAGAAGCTTACAAGTTTAATTACTGGTGGGACATTCTAATAATAATAACAACTATTATTAACATTATTAATTGCTGGCATCTGTTGAGACAATCCTAAATGTATATATTTTGTTATTTCATATTTTATAGGTAAGGAAACAGAGGCACAGAGAAGTTATATAATTTGTCCAAAGTTATACACTGGTATCTGGGAGACTTTGGACTTAAATCCATTCAGCTTAATTCCTGAGGCCCTCCCTCCCCCTTAACTAGTTACATTAAAAATATAATCAAGTGAGAGTTCCACTTCTGGAAAAAAAGCAGGAGGACATGTTGGAGACCATTCCCCAGTGAAGCAATCCCAACTGGTGAAAATTATTTTTTTAAAAAAGAAAATGGTTAGCTGATTCAAAAATCTCTGGAAATTGTCTTAAGGGCACATAGTTTCTTAAAGGAAGAAATGGTTATTCAAGAAAATTTACTAAATCTCAAAAATGATGGTATATGTGTCACTTGAGCCATGGCCCACTTTGCCCTCCTGTTTTCTAGCTCAGCATGATGGAAGCTCCACGTTGGATGGGTGCCACCAAGACGGGGCTCTCTCTCCCCTCAGTGCACAGTCAAGGGATACTGTATCTCACAGGGAGAGCAGGCCACCAGCTTTTCTTATCCCCTTTAGCTCCAGGTTGCTGAGGCTAAATGCTAGTGAGTGCAGCTTAGAAGGCTCCCTTTCTCTGTTCTGTTCCTCGTAGGGTAGAGGCTCCACCCTAGGCACAGCATGGCCTACTGGAGTCTTTGATCACCCACCCCACCCCCAGCTTGCTTGTAGTTTGGAGGTCTCATGCTGGGAGCTACAGGCTGAAAAGAAGATATACTAACAGCCAATAAGCATATGAAAAGATGCTCAATATTATTTGCCATTGTGAAAATACAAATAAACAACAATGAGATGTCACTTCATACCACCTAAGATGACTACAATCAAATAGGGATGTAATAACAAGTGTTGGGGAGAATGTGGAGAAATTGGAACCCTCATACACTGCTGGTGAGAAGGTAAAATTGTGCAGCATTTTGAAAAACAGGATAGCAGCTCTTTAAAAGATTAAATATCTCTAGAATTACCATATAACCCAGTAATTTCACTCTAGGTATGTGCTCAAAAGAAATGAAAACCTGTCCAAACAAATCTTGCCCATATTCATAGCAGCATTATTCTTTTTTTTTCTTTTCTTTTCTCAATCTGCCTTCATCTTTGGAATCAACACTATTCTTAATTAGCCAAAAAGTGGAAACAAATGTCCATCACCTGATAAATGAGTAAATAAATAAAATGTGGCATATCCATACAATTAAATAATATTTGATCATACTTGCAGTGCTGATAGAAGCTACGGCATGGGTGAACCTTGAAAACATTATGCTAAGTGAAAGAAGCCAGTCACAAAAGACCAAATATTGTATGATTCCATTTCTATGAAATGTAGAGAACAGGCAAATCTATAGAGACAGAATGTAGATTATTGGTTGCCTGGGGGCAGGGGTAGGGGAGAAAGGAGTGACATTTAATCAGTATAGAGTTTCTTTGGGGGGATAAAAATGTTCTAAAATTGATTGTGGGGATGGTTGCACACCTCTGTGAATTTGTTAAAATGACTGAATTGTATAATTTAAATGGGTGGATTATATGATATATGAATTATTTCTTAATAAAGCTGTTATAAAAATATAATCAAGTGTTATAATGTCTTTCTGAACTAGACAGTAAATCCTTGAGGGTAGAAACCATGTCTTATTCATCTATCTTCTTTTATCATAGAGGTTGAGTATAGAGGTAAAGAGCATAGATTTTAGAATTGGATCTACCTAAATATGTTGTGACATACTAGTTGTATTGCCTTGGAAAAATTGTTTTGTTCCCTAAGCCTCAATGTCCTCACTTACATAATGGAAATGGTAGAACTAACATCATGGAGTTGTCAGTAGAGATTCAGTGAGCTCATCCATGAAAAGGACTTACTGTAGTGCCTGGTTCAAGAGATGTTATATCTCATTTTCAGCAGGTGCTGCAAGTTCTCAAGAAATGTTACATCTCATTTACAGCAGGTGCTCAATAAACAAATATTGAAAGAAGACAAGGAAAGAAGGCAATATAATGCATATGTGAGCAGCAATATGGTTTGAGAATAAGGTCTTGAAAAAAATCCAGATACAGTTATGGCAGTGAATTTCATACTGCTAGGATGAGTAGAAACTTACTACATATTCTTGAGTTGGGGAATATAATAAAAACTTCTGAGGTAGAGTTTTATAACAATTATGAATAAGAGTATCTAAGAGAAATAGTATTATAGGCAAAGAAGCCATGTGGAAGACAGAAATGATAATTTCTGCCTGGAATCAAGAAGCCATTTCTCTCCAAGCCTCAGTTTCCAAAGTTATGAAATGTGTATAGTAATCCTTGTCCCAGCTACCGTACAGAATACCTGGAAAGCCCAAATAACATAATGTATATGAAGGGGTTTTAAAAAATGCAAAAATGAAAATAATCACCCTTATTATTAACAAATTATTAGTCTTGGACAATAGTAGAAGCTATCCTGCACATATATTTATCCAAATATTAGTTGATAATTGTGACAGGTTGGGTTCTCCATGAAGCAGACTGTGAAACAGAAAGTTTACTAGGAGGAAGTTTATTAGGTAGTGTCTGTGGAATCAACACCTGTGGGAAAAGGGAAGCCAGCAGAATTGGGTAGAAAAAGTTGCACTGTGATTTAGGCACAAAATGGCTTCAGCTGATTGCACAAGGAGGCCTGAAGCTGCAGTAGCCCTTCAGAGTTATCTCCCATGGCGGGGAAGGGAGCATCCCTTATATCTCCACATTAGTAGTCATTAAGTAAGTGCCACTTTGGGAACAGCACATGACTTTGGGCCAGTTAGTTCACTTTTCAGCAAAGGGCAATTCACAGAAAGGGTTGGCAGCTCAGCACTGTCAGTGGTCAACCTTCTCAGCAGGTGGGACAATGTCAGCCAGTCCTGCAGGGGAATTTGGGCATCACAGAACATAATCCATGAAAATGATTAAACGAGGGCTGGCAGTCATTGAGTAAATTCTACCACAATATTTCCCATTTGGATAAATCAGACCAATTGTGTATTTTTGTGTCAGTTATCTAATTTAGGAAAAAACAACACACTTTTCTGACTCAGTGACAAAGATAATTTCAGCTATGTCCATAATTGGCAATCTTTTAATAAAAAAGGCTTTTGGTAATCAGAATTATTGAAGAGGTAAGTAGTCAAAGGATGAAAATGGAATCATTAGATCATTTTAGTTACTAAAAAAAGAATTTCCTTTCATGGAGTAAGTTCACTAGGAAGGTTTGTTACAGAGGAAGTTTTGATTGCATCAGATATATGTATTTCTATGTTATTGCCATTAACGTATTTTGATGCTAAAGTTTTGTACACATCTGCAAAACAATCTCTTTTAACATCATTAGAATAGCAAAATAATGCACGTTTTAAAGTATTTTGATAATGAATCCAACACACATGAGGCATATGAAAAATTGATTATATTGGGAGAGAAATGAATTTACTTTTGACACAAATGTCTTTTTCCAGATTTTTTCTGTGAAGTTTGGATTCGGTTCAGGGGCTGCACTTGGGAATCCAGAATTTCTGTCTAGTTTACTTTTCTGATAACCAAATATCCTTCTTCTTGCCACATATAAAGCATATTCATCCCTTTCCCAAAGTGGACATTGTTTCATCACTGACACCACCCCAACGTTAAACTGTCTTCTCTATTGTTGACAAAATAGCAAAAATAGTGAAAATATCAAATATTGGCATTCCACTTTATATTTCACAAACACATTCTTATTAAGTAGAGTAATTGACAACATGAATGGGAATTTCAAAGTAAGTGTTTTCAGATTTATCATTCAGATAATCCTTATTTAACCGTAGCTTTTGTCACGAACTCATTCATTCTCACAAATGCATTTTTAGAGTTGCAAAGTACCTTTGAGATCATTAAGTGAGTTATCAAAATTAAGCATTTGTAAAAAGAACACCAACCTACAATAGAAAAATGAGACAAAAAAAGGATGGACAGTTCAAACAAAAGAAATATTAATGGATCTTATATAAACGAAAAGATGCTCAGCTTAATCATAATAAGAGAAATAAAATTTTAAATGCTAATACAATAACACTTTCACCTACAAATTCGTAAAGATCAAAAAGGTCAATGACACATTTGAATTGGCAAATCTATAGAAAAGCAAGTATTTATAAATTGCTATGGGACTGTGAACTGATGCAACTACTCAAGAGGGCAATTTGGCAATATCTATCAAAATCACAGTTGAATGTATATATTGGTTAAAACTTACAGAACTGTACATTAGAAGGGTAAATTTTACTTTATGTAAATTATACCTTAATTTTTAAAAATGAAAAAGCTAATTATTAGTCTTCTGAAAATAAATTTTCATATTGTCCTTAGAGAGAATGAGGTTGATCTATATTTAATGGTATGCAATAAATTCTAAGATATATTGAGTGAAAAAAATAAAGTCACACATTTGAACCCAAGTTTCTTCATTCTCCTTTTATATTTATTGTGCTCCTTCTAATTTGATAGATGACTTTAATTCTGACAGCATTTACATTTCTAAAAATCTTTGCTGATGCCTTATTTTTAAAATGTTTTGAGATTTTTCCATGTTAGAACACACAGTTCTCCCTCAGGTAATAGCACTTACACAGTACTAGTTTTGGTGGCAGAGTATATAAAAGAAATCAAGCTTAAGATGACATGCAGGGCTTAAACTTTGGCGAGGATCCTCATGCAGTTTGTCAGAGTGATGCCAAATTTGAAATCATGCCGATGGTGGTAGAAGTAGTTTCTTGGCTTTCTGATCTTTAAACATATTGAGTATTTTCTATGGATTTTGGGGTGGCTACATATAAACAATGGTCTTAGCACGCCACATAAGAATTGATAATGGTAGTGAGTGTCCACTACTCAGTCTTGAACTAAGGATAATGATTGAGTCATCAAATCAAAAAGTCTTTATATGATATTTCACCTTGTTTCCTGGTGGTTGGATTTTTTAGATTATAGACTATCAATAAGGAATGCTCATTACAAATTCAACTACCAAGAACAGTGACTTAGTTGTTTTTAAGAACTAAGATGATATCTAGCATTAAATTTTCTAGAAATCTCCAAGTCTAATAAGATAGTTATGAGACTTAGAGGCAAGGAGCCAACTGCTCTTGGTTATTAGCTACACTGTTTAGTGTATCAATGGTAAATATGAGTGTGATGTAAGGTTATAGTGAAGACTGCCATCTAGAAAGTGTGCTGCGCACCAGACACCAAGTTTTGGACTTGAATCTTGATTTTGGACTTCTCAGTCTCCACAGCTGAGAAATAAATTTGTTGTTTATAATCTACCCAGTTTATGGCATTTTGTTATAGCTACCCAAACAGACTAAGACATATAGCAAATAGACATATAGCGAATGAGCACCTACAATGCACCAAGAAATATGCTCAGTGATTAGGAAGAGCAATAGTTTTCAGAAGATAAGAAAGGTTTCCAAAAAGAGATAGGATTTGAGAAGGACTTTGAAGGAAAGGTAGAGGTTCCATGAGGAAAGTGTGGTGGTGGGGAAGTTTGAGGTACTAGAAATGGTCAAGGTCTTAATTCATAGAAAAATGACAAAGTGCTTGATGTAAGGGAATATATATTCTCTTAATCTTTGTGTTGATCCCACTGTTATACAGCCTTTACTTTATCCCCATCACAAAACATGTAGCATGGTCATCCTTAATAATTGAGTTGGGCTAGGTGTGGTGGCCCATGCCTGTAATTCCAGCACAGTGGGAGGATTTTTTGAGGCCGGGAGTTCAAGACCTGGTCTCTACATAAACAAACAAACAAACAGATAAATAAAAAATTTAACTGGGCATGATGGTGTATGTCTGTAGTCCCAGTTACTCAGAAAGCTGAGGCAGGAGTATCGCCTGAGCCCAGGAACTTGAGGTTACAGTTAGCAATGATCACGCCACTGCACTCAATCCTGGGTGACAGAGAGAGACTTTGTCTCTAAAAGAAAAAAAAAAATTGAGTTGCATAATTGAGCAGGTGTTATGTCATGCTGACGCAGTGGTTCTCAAACTTTAGCATGTACAAGAATCACCTGGAGGGCTTGTTAACACACAGACTGCTGGGCCCTATTCCCAGAGTTTTGATTTCCCTAGGTTTGAGATAGGGGCCTACAGGAATGAGTAACATCTTTTTTCCCCATCACTAAGTTCATGGTTGAGGCTCCTGTGAAAAAAGACAGATTAACAAGAGAAAAGCATATAAATTTATTTAATGTAAGTTTTATGTGATGTGACGTGGGAGCCTTTAGAAAGGTAGACCTAAAGAAACAAGGAAAAGTATATTTTTAGAGTGCTGAGTGGACAGCCACGGGGAAGTAAGATTGGATAAAGGAGGTACACTCTAAGGGTAACAAACTATGGGGAACTCAGCAAGGTCTTTTGCTAAGATTCTTCTCTGTGTTCCTGTTCTTCAGAGATAAGAATGTTCCTTTTCTGTGGGCACAGGAAAAACACCTCTGGACTGAAGGTCCTATGACCTGCTTCAAGGCAGAAGGGTGGGAGGTCAGAGAGTGATTTTCCAAACTTTTGCTATCTTCTCAAATGCCAAGTTGTCATATTTTGGGGTAGCATGTCCTGTATCCCATCAGAAGTGACAACTGTCATATCTATAAAGTTCCCAGGTGATGCTGCTGCCAGTTTCCAGATCACATTTTGAGAACCACTGTTTTAGTGGAATTTATATATAACAACTGCTGCAGCATTTTTGTTTTCCCCAAGCAACCAGAATACTATGACAATTCTTGTTGAACTTTTAAGAATCTTCAAGAAGTCCAATTCCATTTTGAGGGCAATAAATATGGGAAGGGACGTATCTTATCTTTGTACAGTCTTTGGCGTATTACAATGTTTTGCAATTAGTAGGGCTCGAAAATGTGATGCACTGAATACTAACTTGAATATTGAATAATCATAAGGTAAATATTGTTTCTTATTTAATCAACCCTTAATAAAAGATAATGGATTATATTCCTGAATTAGAAAAATATACAGGAAGAGGAAAATTAGCTTAAGCTCATCAAGTCCATCAGCCATCTTCTGTCATGTTTTGCCTTACGTAGTTGTGAGTGCAGTACACAGAACTGAGTCCAGTGTTGACTTGAGTCTTGATCATTATATATATTTGTGTTTCTCTCAAATATATTATCCGATTAAACTTGGTAAGCTATAGACTTGTACTATATTGTATACGACATATTGAATGTATTGTAATACATTCTATTACAATGTTATATTAGCATTATTTTGTATGCTAAGGGAGAAAGGTCAACAGCAAACAAGGGGGGTGGGGAGACAGGTTTCAAGCAGCAGAAGTGCTGTAACACTTGGACTGTAAAAACCGTTTTATGCTGGAGGACATACAACCCCAAAGTTGTAGTAGTCTTTCAATACAATCAAGCTTAGAATGATCACGGCCTGTGAGTCCTGTGGACCTGAGAGCAATCTCCGCTCCTGCCTCCAGCTGGGTCCAATGCTGCCTCCGGCAGAGCGCCAACGGGCCAAGCCTGCCCCGGGCCTCCATTTCCGCCCGCGCAATCCACACTAGGGCTCTTCCCGCCAAGGCGCGGGTTTCCGCTCCTCGGCGGCCGAGCGCAAGCGGACTGCGCATGTGCAAGGCCCGCCGGGAGCTTCTCCCGGGACTTTGAGCCATGGCGGGGACGGAAGCCAGCCTGTTGCGCCAGTGCCCGCTGCTTCTGCCTCAGAACCGGGAGAAAACCGTGTATGAGGGATTCGTTTCGGCTCAGGTACCTGCCCGGTTGCTGCTCTCTAAGAGAGCCTCCCTCTCGTGGCGCAGCTCCGCCCGTGGAAGTCTGTGGCTGGCGAGGTTAGGGGCCGACTCGTGGGGCTTGAGAGGGGCGGCGCGGATCCCCCCTGGGAGACCAGAGGTTTGGGAAGCGCTGCTGTTGCTGGAAGCCCGTGCCTTGGCCCCCGTGGCCGCGCGGGCTCGGGCGCGGAGCTGGGCGGGGCCGGGCCACGCCGCCTCTAGTCCCCTCCCGTCCCGGAGTTTTGCTCTTTTCTCAACGTATGCCCCGCAATTGACTGTGCTTTTTTTTGGTAAATTTTGCCCTACCTCGATTTTAGCGCTCCCCATCTCCACGAATGTTGGCAGTTCACCTGAAAACCTGGGCTAATGATATTCGTGTTTCCTGTAGAAAGGACATTTTGGAGGAAAACCTTATTTTGGTCATGTGCTTGGTCCTGTGTACCTGGGCAACTCCAGTTACTGTATTCTGTAAGAAATCTTGACAGCAACGCAATTAATTGCCTTTGCTGATTCCAGTGGCCTCTCTTAAGGAGTTTATCACACATACTAACACGTATGGGGTTTTGAAGTTTACAAGGTGCTTTCCAAGTACAATATCTCACTTAATTCTCAGCCTTTAAGGCAGAAGTTTTAAAAAATCTTTGTTCCCATTTTGTAATTGATGAAGTTAAGGTGTGGGAAACCGGAGAGGTCAAGTAACTTGTCCATGATTGCTTCAGAATCCCTTAAACTCAGGCTGATTCCAGTGCTGGAATTTTTTCCTCTCTATTGCACCAAGATAGGTTAGAATTTTGAGTGTAGACTTTTCCTCTCTGACAATTACACTCAGTCCCATGCCCCCTCCCCCACCAGCACACTCACTCTTTGAGGAGAAGGGCCATATCCTAGGAATTACCACGTTTTGAAGTCTCAAGACATATGATAATCTCTGAAAAATAGTGTATTATCAAATCCATTTTCTAAATGAAATTTTTGCCTGTCCCTAAGTGTATTAGATGGTGTAGAATTAATCAGAATATTCTGTGCTAAATGAAAAACTATAGACAGTGCACTTAGGCTTCTCCATGTGCCCTCAGATTCACTGTGAACATTACAGAAAGTAGTGGTTAAAATTCATTGTTACGAATGGAAAAAAATTAATCCATCTTTTCCTTCTCCAATTGTAAACTTTTGTCTTTAATTATCTACTAAAAACATGATTCACTTTCAGACAGCATTTAGAAAAGTTGCAGAAGTATTACTTAAGTTACCTTTTTTCCCCTAGGAACCTTGTTATAGCTGATTTTAGGCATTTAAGGAAAATACCTTGTATCATATATGTCTATATCTGCTAAAGCCTTTTAGAAAAAATGTGCAGCCATCAGAATTGAGATTAGGTGAAATTTTCCTATAACTTGCTGTAGTTAGAATTCTAACTTGTACCTGCCTTAAGCAGTTTACTTAAATCTCAAACACTTTATTTAATCGTCTAAAAAGGTTTTGTATATATTTCAAATTTACAGAAAAGTAACAAGGATGTACAGTACCAAGAATTCTAGTATACCCTTTACCTAGATTTACCAGTTTACGTTTTCCCCATTTGATTTAACATGAGTATGTGTATGTGGATGGGTGCATATGCACGTTATTTTCCCAAACCATTTTAGATTAAATCATAAATATAGCACCACCTTATCCCTAAATACTTCGGGATATATTTCATACAAACAAAGACACTCTCATACATAACCACAGTACAGTTATCAAAGAAAGAACATCTACAATACCGTTATCTAATCTGGGGTCCATATTCAAATTTTGTTTATGGTACAATTACATCTTTTTTACCCCCAGCCCCCACCATGTGATCTAAGATCCCAGGGTACAGTTAGCTGTCATGTCTCCTTAACCTGGAATATAGTTCTTCAGTTTGTCTTTGTTTTTCAACACTTTGACATTTTTTTAAGAGTTCGGGTTTCTATTAGGTAGAATGTACCTCAGTTTGGGTTTGACTGTTATTTCCTCACCAGTGAATTCAGATGATGCATTTTTGGCAGGTGTACTAAAGAAAGAATGTTGTGTCCTTCTCAGGGCACATAAGGTTAACTGGTTCCATTATTGATGATGTTACCTTTGATTACTTGGTTAAGGTGTCATCTGTTAGATTTTGGGGAGGTCCTCTAAGTCAGCAAACTTTCACTTTCCCTCCTCACCCTCAGTTTTAGCATCCATTCATTGACTCTTGATTGAGTCAGTTATTACTGTGATGGTTGTCAAATAATGATGTTCTGACTCCATCATTCCTTCTATATTTATGCATTGGCAATTTATTATAAGGAGTATCTTTCCCTTCTTATTTATATCAGAATGGACTCATGGATTTTTAAAAAATTACTTAATTGACTCTAACAATTACTTTATTCTGATGCTCAAATTGTCCCAGATTTGGCCAGTGAGAGCACATTTTTATGTATTTAAGTTTTTTAGGGCTTTGCATTTTCCTCTCATCACTGTTTTAAAAGTATCCTATAGATGCTGACATATAGTGGTTTATCATGTTTTCTTAGAAGTTTTGTAATTTCAATTTGTAGTTAACTCCTTTGTACCTAGAAGTTGTTTAATAGAAGGTTTTTAAATTTTTCTCATGGAAGGTCCTTTTTGATTTTTAATTTTGTTATTCTAGTTTTATTGTATGGTGATTAGACAGTGTTGTTTGTAAAATATTCTATGGAACTTATTGATACTTTTTCCCTGTGACCTATTATGTAATTTTTTTTGAGAATGATCCATGTGTGACTAAAAAGAAGGTGTATTCTATATTTTCTATTATCAGGTTATCTCTTTTGAGTGAGCTTTGGTAGTTTGTGTCCTTCAAGAGATTTGTTCATTTCATCTGGGTTTTTAATTTATTGGCTTAAAGTTATTGATAATATTCCTTGATTGTCCTTTTAATGTTTTTAGTATCTATAATGAAACTCCCTATATTGATTATCTTTTGCTACATAACTAATTACTCCAAACCTTTGTGGCCTAAAGCAACAAACATTTATTGTTTTACTCTTTCTGTGAATCAGCAATTTGGGAGAAACTTAGGTGGTAGTTATTGTTTTTTTCAGAGATGGAATCTCTCACTCCAGGGACTAGAGATGCATACCACTGTCTGTACCTAACATTTTTAACTTCTTATAGAGATGAGGTCTTGGGATGTTGCCCAGGCTGGTCTTGAACTCCTGGCCTCAAGTAATCCAACCCCCTCAGCCTCCCAAAGTGCAAGAATTACAGGTGTGGGCCACTACGCTGGTCTAGATGGTGGTTCTTAATCATAGTCTCTCATGATCTGGCAGTCAAGATGTTTGCCAAGACTTTGCTTATCTAAAGGCTTGACTGGAGTTGGAGGATTTGCTTCCGAGATTGCTCATGCACATAGCTATTGGCTAAAGGCCTCAGTTTGCTACTGCTCTCTTGACAGGAGGCCTCAGTTCCTCACCACATGGCCGTACATAGTGTTGTTTGACTGACATCACAATATGGCAGCTAGCTTCCCCTGAGTGTGTGCTGCATCAGAGAAATCAAGCAAAAAGCTGTACATTGCCTTTTATCCCTTAGCTTCTGAAGTTACACATATTTACTTCTGCTTTATTCTGTTTGTTAGAAGCAAGTTTCTAAGGCTAGTCTATATTCAAAAGGAGGGAGATAAGGCACCAATTCCTAAAGGCAGAAGTTACCAAATAATTTATGAATATATGTTAAAAATAATTCCCATCCCCATTCCTCAGTAGGTAATTTGTATCTTCTTTCTTTTATTCCCTGGTGGATCTGGATAAATTTTATTGGTTTCTTCAAAGAACCTGCTTTTGTTTACATTGATTTTTCTCTATTGTTTTTCTATTTCTATTTCATTGATTTTTTATCTTAAGTTTTCTAGTTTCTTCAGATGGAAGATTAGGTCATTGATATAAAACTTTCCTTCCTTTTTTTTTTTTTTTAGGACAGGGTCTTGTTCTGTCACCAAGGCTGGAGTGCAGTGGTGCAATCACAGCTCACTGCAACCGCAAACTTATTGGTTCAAGTGATCTTCCTGCCTCAGCCTCACGAGTAGCTGAGACTATAGGCACCACCACTATGCCCAGCTAATTTTTTCCATTTTTAATAGAGATGGGGTCTCACACTTGCTTAGGCTGGTCTCGAACTCCTGACCTCAAGCAATGCTTCCTCCGTAGCCTCTCAGAGTGCTAGAATTATAGGTATGAGCCACTGCACCCAGCTCCAGCTTTCTTTTGATTGGTGTTACCATAGTTTGTTTTTTTAGTCTTTATTTTAAGCTTATTTGTGTTTGTATATTTAAAAGGAGTTTCTTCTGGACTTTGCTTTTTTATGCAATCTGACAAACCCTTTTATTTGGGAGTGCTTAGACCATTTACATTTAATGTGATTATTGATATGGTTGGGTTTAAATCTATATTACTGTTTATTTTCTATTTCTCCTATATGTTCTTTTATATTTTTCCTATTTTTCTGTATTTTACATTAGTCAAGTTCTTTTTTGTAATTCTGTTTCATCTCCTGTGTCAGCTTATTAGCTGCATTTGTTTTGGTTTTGTTTTTTAACTAGTTGCTTAAGGGTTTGTAGTATACATGTTAAACCTATCATGGTCTATTTTAAAGTAATATTAAGATTCTGTTTTATATGCACTATTGGTTTATCAGCTATATAATTTTGTCTCTCGTTTTCTTCTAAAAAATTTTAGTGTTTGCTTTAGGGTTTACAGTATGCATCTTTAACTTACCACAATTTGCTTTCAGGTGTACCACTTCCCTTGTAAGAATCTTATGACAGTATACTTCCATTTCTCATCTCCTGGCCTTTGTGCTGTTGTCATATATTTTATTTCTATTCGTCTTATAATCCCCCCAATATAGTTGTTAACTTTGATTTAAACAGTTACCTTTTTTTATTAATAAACTTTATTTTTTAACAACAGTTTTAGATTTACAGAAAAATTGAGTAGCTGGTGAATTCCTATATGCCGTCATCTTCCTCCATAACATAGTTTCCCCTATTATTAATATCTTAATTTTAGTGTGGCACATTTGTTACAATTAATGAACCAATATTGGTACATTATTATTAACTAAAGTCCATAGTTTAGTAAGATTTCCTTAGGTTTGCCTAATGCCTTATTTTACTTTTCTAGGGTTCCATTCAAGATATCACATTACATTTAGTTGTCATATCACCTTAGGCTTCTCTTGACTGTGAAGTTTCTCAGACTTTCCTTGTTTTTGATGACCGTGACTCCTTTATGATTGTAAAATGATCCCCTTTATTGAGGAATACTAGTCTTGTATATTGTGGGATAGTCCTCTAGTAGAATTTGTCCAGTGTTTTTCTCATGATTAGACTGAGGTTATGGGGTTTTTGGGAGGAAGATCACAGAGTTAAAGTGCCGTTTGTTTCATTATATTATGTCAAGGGTATAGTCTGTCAATATCACTTATGGATGTTGATC
>CAUYRT010048558.1:0-15287 GCA_963574885.1 Lepilemur ruficaudatus
CCCAGAGTGCTAGGATTACAGGCGTGAGCCACCGCACCCGGCCTTAATTTTTGTATTTTTAGTAGAGACGGGGTCTTGCTCTTGCTCAGGCTGATCTTGAACTCCTGAGCTCAAGCGATCCTCCCACCTCAGCCTCCCAGAGTGCTAGGATTATAGGCGTGAGCCACTGTGCCTTTCATTTGTTTCTTTTTTCTTTTTTTTTTTTTGAGACAGAGTCTCACTTTGTTGCCCGGGCTTGAGTGCCGTGGCGTCAGCCTAGCTCACAGCAACCTCAAACTCCTGGGCTCAAGCAATCCTTCTGCCTCAGCCTCCCAAGTAGCTGGGACTACAGGCATGTGCCACCATGCCCAGCTGTTTTTCTATATATATTTAGTTGGCCAATTAATTTCTCTCTATTATTAGTAGAGACGGGGTCTCCCTCTTGCTCAGGCTGGTTTCGAACTCCTGACCTTGAGCGATCCGCCCGCCTCGGCCTCCCAGAGTGCTAGGATTACAGGCGTGAGCCACTGCACCTTTCATTTCTTAAATTAAGTGTTTATACAAATATTTGGGTATAATTTGGTGACCTGAGATACAGTCACTAAGGTGAGACCCTGGGTAAGTGTGACAACCAGCCTCAAAGTGTCTCCACTAGATACGCCCACCACATCCAGACCCCACACACCTACAGGTGCTCTGGTGACCAAGGGACACCAGGGTGACCAGTGGGAACTTTGACAATCTTGTCCCAAGTCCCCTGTCCCCTCAGCAATCCCATCTGGCCTCCCACTCCACATTTTCCCCTCCACATACCTCCAGCTCAACACTCCCCTGAACTCCAAATTTAGACATCCAAGCACCTGCATGCTGGTTGGACAGCCAGGCATTTGCATCTGGACTTTCTGACCAAGCCTGCTCCTCTGACCACCTCCTAACCTCCAGGAACAGTGGCCCTAAGCACCTCAGGGTCTCCTGCTCCTCCCTCATGCCGGGTCCCTCTAAGAAATCAGGCTGGCTGGACCTTGAAGGACACCCGGCACCCATACCCTTGGGCCGACTCCATTCGACTATGCTCCACAGGGCCTCACTTAACCTCTCGACACAGCACCCAGAGGGGTTGACGAAAAGACAAGTCCGAGCAGACATGGAAGTCTCAGAAGCCAAACCTTCTCATGTCCATTAAATTCCCAGGCGCCAGGCCCTGCCATCACCTCACTCTGCTCTTGCCACGTGGACCCCTTACTACTCTAGAACATTCTAAGGCCTAGCATCTACACCTTTACACTTACTATACTCTCTGCCCAGAACTGTCCCTCCCTCACCCACATCAAACCTTTTCTCAGTGTTACCTCTTCAGTAATGCCACAGGGACCTGTGTGGTCTGGGGGTCGTGACCTCAAAGAGGAGGCCAAGACCTGGCTATGTATTGTCAGGAAGAATGTGACTTATAAGGCCAGGCCAGGACCGCACTGTCTCTAGTTCAAGGAAAATAGGGATACGCTCTCGAGAGAACTGAAAACAGCCTGGAAACTAGCTAAGGTGAGGTAAGTGCCCACTTTCTCAGGTGTCACAATGGGAGTGCAGCTGTGTAGAGGACCATCCTTATTCTTAAGGGGCATGCTCTAAATTACCTAAGGGCATCACCCAGTCTGCAACTACTCTCAGATGATTCAGTGACAGTAAATATATTACTGAGGGAGAGAGAGATGAAGCAAGTACGGCAAAACACGAAAGTGTGGATCTAGGAGAGGGCATAAGGGTGCCTTCCTAGTCTGTTTGGGCTACTATAAAAGAAATACTTTTAACCGCATGGCTTATAAACTGCATATTTCTCAGTTCTGCAGTCTGGGCAGTCCAACATCAAGGTGCTGGCAGTTTGGGGGTCTGTTGAGGTCCCGTTTTCTCATAGATGGCACCCTCTCACTGTGTCCTTGCAGGGCAGAAGAGGTGAGGGAGCTCTCTGGTGCCTCTTTTACAAGGGCACTAATCCCAGTCACCAGGGCAGTCTCCCAAAGGTGCCACCTCCCACTACCTTCACCTTGGGGGTTAGGGTTCCAAGGTATGAATTCTACGGGGACAAAAACATTCAGACCATAGCGATGCTCACTGTATAATTCTTTCAGTTTTTCTCTATTGTGATTTTTTTCTTAATAAAAATGTGGATAAAAAAGTAAAATAATTTGAAATAAAAAAGAAGACAGGCTAACCCATCCCTGTCTCTTACTTTCTAAATGTGACTGTGCCCTGTTACTCCATTTCCCTGTCAGGCAAAGAGGGGTGATGAGAGAGCAATCCTGGGGTGGCTTTAAGAATCAAACAAATTAATATGTACTACACTTCAGAACAGGGCAGCAAAAGGCATCAGCAAAGATGAGCTTTCAGTTACTGTCTGCTGAGCACCTAGCCAGGCCCTAATCGAGAACCAGGAGATGGGGCTCCTGGCAAGATCCAGAGAGGAATCACAGGCCCGCACAGCCCCCATGGGCTTCCACAAAATGCACAGGGCCACCCCAAGAACCATGCAGGACCCGTAGCCCCCCAAGACCCACACACAAGACCTACATCCCCCCTGAGGTCCATGAGCCCCCCAAGACCCACACAGGACTCACAGCCCCCACCAGACCCATGCAAGACCCAAGGGTCCCCTGAGACTCATGAAGGACCCACGGGCCCCCCAAGATCCACATAGGACCCATGGGACCCCCAGACCCATGGGCCCCCCCAAGATCCATGCAGGGCCAACAGTCTCCCAAGACCCATGCAGGACTCACAGGCCCCCTGAGACAAACAGGGCCCAGGCCCATGAGACCCATGGGTTAGCAGAGGGCTTCAAGGAGGTCTGTGTACAGATTTCCACTATTTGCATTTCATACTGAACATCTGGAATTTGCTGTTAATGTAGCAAAGTCCAGAAAATAACAATGAATTTGCAAAAAAAAATCCAATGAACTTCCACTCTCTAAATGTACCTAATATTAGATGTTCTCTTCAAAAAAGCCAATCAACAAACAATGGGTTGATAGAACTATACTTTCTAGTGAGTATAAGTGTCTATCAAAAGGAGTTTTGCTTAAGTTAGTGGATAATTCTACAAAAATGCATCTCGGCAACATTTATTATTGCTCTTTGTCATTTCGGCTTTTGTATAATTCAGTTGTGTAGGGAGAAAATGTCAAGGATCAGGATAGTTTTTTGTTTTTGTTTTTGAGATAGAGTCTCGCTGTTGCCCCAGGTAGAATATAGTGGCATCAGCCTAGCTCACAGCAACCTCAAACTCCTGGGCTCAAGCAATCCTCCTGCCTCAGCCTCCTGAGTAACTTGGACTACAAGCATACACCACCACACCCAGCTAATGTTTTCTAATTTTGGTAGACCTGACAGTAGTTTTGTTATTATTTTTAAAGGCCTCACATTTTAAAAATTTGATCATAAACTATCACCTTACGGAATTAAGGAATAATAGGCCAGCACAGTGGTTCACACCTGCAATCCCAGCACTTTGGGAGGCCAAGAAGGAAGGATGACTTGAGGCCAGGAGTTCAAGACCAACCCCATCTCTACAAAAAACAGAAAAACTAGCCAGATGTGCTACTTGGGAGACTGAGGCAGGAGGATAGTTTGAGCCCAGGAGTTTGAGGTTGCAGTGTACTGCACTGCAGCCTGGATGACAGAATGAGACCCTGTCTCTAAACAAAAAGAAAAAGGAAAATAGTTCCAATTTTTGAAACACAATGAATTTTGCAGCATTTTTGCAATATTGACAGCAAATATCATAAGGGTAATTAAAAAAATAGACAAACAGTAGGAAAGTGTCCCTAAACCTCACCACAGCTCAACAGTAAAAGAAAAATTACATTTTTAAGTTTAATTTCGATTCTAATCATTAACCAAATAAGGCTGCAAATGAAATAACAAATTATACCATTTAATAAATTAAAAAGTGATAGTACAGACCAAAACAAACCTTGCCTTACAATCCAAATCAAACAATCTAAACACAATTCCAGCCAACGGCCAAGGCCCCACCTTACCCCAGCAGCAACGTGGTCCTGCCTAGGATGGGGACGCATCATAGCCCTGCGCTAACCCCAGGCCAGAGTCAGAGGGGGCATAGGGGCCCAGGCCCCCTGCAGTGGAGGCTGGGGAGTAGGAGTCTTTCTAGCAGCAGTCCTCACGAGGGACAAATATCCAACGAGTTTCAGGATCTCACATCTTACACAGCATTTTGAAGAAAACACAAATAACAAGTGTATAAGGTCCAAAGTAACAGGTAAAGATATTTATCTCACATATTCAAATAGTTAAGAAAAACTTACAAAGGTTGGTTTATAATTTCTGAAGCAAAATCACTGGCAGGAATAAAAAGATGAGACTCTGGTAATAGCTAAAATCCTTGCACTTGAAGCTATCAAAGAATCTGACACCACTGACACATACCCGGTGGTCTGACGTGGGGGGCCTCATGGTTTACTACCGGTATTTTAAATTACAAAGTCATTCCTCAGAATCTCATTTGTAATTTGTCTGCCTCATGTGTAGGGGTCCATGAATCATGACAATCTCAATCCTTGCAGTGACGTCAGAGGGGCCTACACCAACCAGAGAAGCTGGACTGTTACAGCCTCACGTTTCACATGCTGCGCTACATATACCTGCTGCCTACTTGCCGCATGTTTCTCAGGCACAGTCCCTATACTACCCCAAACCAAATGCCAGGCTGTCATAATACTACATAATACTACACATGCTCATAATACTACAGTGCTGGGTAGCTTTACCAAGGCCCCAGTGACTCCACTGCTGCCTGGTGTGCTCACCCTGTGGGATCCCTTCCCCACAAGTGTGCGTGGGGCCTAGTGACTCATTTCTGACAGAGAATTTGGCAAAAGTGACACAATGTCACTTACAAGATGAGGTCGTGAAGCCTATGACTTCCTTCCTGTCCCTCTCTCTCTGTCACTGTCTTCTGCTGGGCTGCCCACAGAGAGGCCCACACAGAAAGGAACTGACATCTGCAGCCAGGATGCAGGTCCTCCCAGGTCGGGCCTCCAGATGAGACACAGTCCCAGCTGTAAGAACCTAAGCAATAGGACCCCATTGAGCCACAGAAGCTATAATAACTGATTGTTGCTTTAAGGCACTAAGTTTTGGGGTAATTTATTACACAGCAATATACAAATAACACAGCCACTCAGCACTATCACAGCTTTAAAAATGCAACAGTAGGAAAATAAAGAGCCTAACTGAACCTGAATATTCAGTTTTGCAAGTCTTTTACAAAATTTCACAAAGTAAGTTTTAGAAATACTAAAGGATATGTCAAAAGAACAAATCAGAAGTGTTGAGTAAAAAGGTCCCAAGTGCGGTTGTATTTGGCAAATAAAAGTTTCTAAGCTAGACCATTCAGGGACACAATTTGGTTGATACTCCATTCTTTGAAATGTTAAACTGAAAACCTAAAGTGTTTTTCTCCTAAGTAACCAAGAAGTGAAGTTGTGGCCCAAAAGGAAATACTGAGCTAACCAATTTAAGCATCTATCCCTTGGGAGTCCCCATAGCTCAGAGTTTCAGATTTATCCTCCTCCTACTGCCCAACTTCTGGATGAGTTTGCAAGCCTGACCCCAGCTGATGCTTCTACACGTATATCCCACTTCCATCCACTTGTTCATGCGTCACTCATTCTTCCCACAGACACGTACTGCTCGCTGACGGCCGGGTGGCCAGTTAGGGAGCTGGACTCATGCTCTGGAAACACACCAGACAAGGTCTCTGGGCACGCTCTGGAGCCCTTCCCTAGTCACAAAGCAGCACATACCACCAGCTCCTCAATGCCTCATGCAGCATAAACACTGCACCCTGCTTTTTCATGACCACTTCCAAATGAAAACACTGACAAGTTCCAGATGAAAGGCTGATACAAAGGTTTCAGAGAAACAAAGACCTCCCACCCCCAGGGATCCTTTAACACCTTCCTTTACCGGAGTCGAGAAGGTGCAGCATTGCCTGCTCTGACTTTGCTGCCCTGGGCCAACTGCCCCCAAAACACTTGATGGCGCCCACACTCCCAGTTTGGATTCCTTCTCCTGCCAGCTCTTGGGATCTCTGGGACACTGAAAACACAGCTACACTCAGGATGGAGAGTGCACTTGTGCAACCTTGAGCAGGGAGAGGAGGGGTTGAAGGTGCTGGACACTGACCACAGTACCAAGGCAAGGAGAGGACAACAGCCCTGGAGGAGAGGCTGAAAGGGGGGGAGTGGGCAGTGCTAGCCTGAAGGGTGGAGCCAGTGTGCACTGGGAACCCCCTAAAACCCTTGAGTCCCTGGAGCTGGAAGGATGAGCCCTCAGGTGCCAGCCAAGGCAGCACCTACTGAAGGTCTGAAGGTCTGTGGGGTTGGCCCATAAACTTATGACATTAAGGTGCTCAGAGGCCTCATGGCAAGAGAGTGTTTTGAACCTGTGGTGCTCACGTGACCAGGATCCCAGATGCCTGAGCCTTCACAGGAGGTGGGTCCAGTTGAGGGGGAGGGCAGATTCAGGGCACCTCTGGATCCCACCCCAGGGCTCCAGCACCCCTTAAGTCTAGTCCTGGGGTCTACATGCTTCTCTGTGACTTGTTCAGGAGTCCCAGCTCTCCCTAGGACCTGTCTGGAAGCTTCAGCTCTTATCAGGGTCCTCCATGAGAGCCTATCCTTCTTCAGGGTCCAGACCCAGCATCCTGACCCTAAGTGATCTATCCAGGGTCCTGTTCATCCTGGAGCCCTCCTCACAGTACAGTCTCAATGTCCCAGCCTCCTGGGGAGGAGGGGATGTCTCGGGGTCCCAAAAGTGCTCAAAGGACTGTCCCAGGGTCCCAGTCCTCCCCAGTGGGCTTGTCCTAGAGTCCTGATCTTCCCACGGACTGGGCCTCCTTAGTGATGGTCCCAGGGTCCTGGCCCTCCTCTGTGACCTGTCTCAAGTTGGACCCTCCTCAGTGACTGGCTCCAGGGCTGGACCTTCCTAGGTGACCTGGAGTCCTGGCATTCTCTGGGTCCTGTCAGGTGCCCAGGTCACCTCCTTGGTGACCCTTCCTGGTGTCCCAGCAATTCTTGGTGACCTGTCCTGGGGTTGGACCCTCCTGGATGACCTGTCGTGGGGTCCTGACACTCTGTGGTTTCTGCCCAGTCCCAGCGCTGACCCTCCTCGATGACTGGCCCTCCCAGGGTCCAGCACGGTGTGGGGTCCCGGCTCTCCTGGGTGACCCTTCCCGGGGTCCAGCCCTCCCAGGGACCTGCCCCGTCTGGGGTCCTGGCCCTCCTGGGTGATCCTTCCCAGGATTCAGCCCTTCCAGGGTCCATCCCCTCCTAGGTCCAACCAGGTCTGGGGCCCGGCCCTCCTCAGTGACCCTTCCAGGGTCCAGCCCTCCCGGGGTCCGGCCCTCCCAGGGCCCTGCCAAGCCGTTCCAGGCTCCCCCGGCCAGGCCGACTGGGACGCCCGGGACGCGGGCCCCGGGTTCGGAGCCTTTCGGGCCGGACAGGGGCCGAGGCCGCGGCCTGAGGAGCGGGAGCCGCGGGCCCAGGCCGGGCGGGGCGGACTCACTGACCTGCGGTCTCGGGCTGCAGGCGAGCGGGGCGCACGCGGGGGCCGCGTCGGGAGGGGGAGGGGGCGCCGCTCCCTCCGGGTCCCCCCCAAGAGGAGGAGAAAAAAACCCGTCCGGAGTTTAAAACAAAGAGGCGGAAATGCCCGAGCCGAGCCGATCACCGAGTCGGGGGCGCCGCGCTTAGAGCATGCGCGTTGTGCGGCTCGGCTCCCACCCGGCGGCCGGGACCGGGGGCGGGGCCTGGAGGGCGGGGCGGGGTGTGGTCAGAGGGCGCAGGCGCGTCGGAGCAGGCCTCGGCCCAGGGACTCGGCGAAGCGCGAGGGCTGGTGGTCGTAGTCTTCAGGGCGGGGTCAGGAGGGCGTGGTCAGGGGAGCGACGGGGCGGGGCTGAGCGGAGGGTCGCGTAGGGCGCGGGGCAGAGAGCGCCGACGTGGTCTCAGTTGCCTGGGCGGAGGCGGGCAGGCAGCGTGCGGCCTGGGCGTGGTTGGGGGTGCGGGGGCCTAATGGGACCGCGCAGATGCTGGGTCGTCCGGCTTCGGGTGGCTCCCCGGGGCCGTGTGGCTGCTGCGTTGCTGCCCTTCCAGGAGCCAGTCCTGCGCGGTCGGTGAGCGCCGGCGGGGGCGCGGACCCACTGTGGAGCTAGGAGCCGTGGCCGTGGTGTTCCTTTGGGGTTCGCGCTGCAGCGTGGGTGCGATGTAAGGAGTAGGAGAACTGGCGTGGAGCGGGAGGCGGCAGGGGCACGCTGGAAGGGCAGGGCGGAGTGGGGGCGCTCTAGGGTGCACCTTCGGTGCTGGGTCTGTCAGACTCCCGGGTGGAGTGCGGTGTGGCCGGGGGTGCAGGAGTGGAATGTGAGTTTGGGAGTCCAGCTTGTAATGTCTGTAAATGGTTAACGGGGTCACCCCCGCGGCCGTCCTCGTGGAGAAGTTCGGAGCCTGGAAGGAGCCACTGGGCTGGGAACCCCCAGGACTGAGCGAGGGCGGGGGAGGGGAGGGCCCAGCCGCTGGAAGGGGCTTGAGAAGGGCCATGTCCCACAAAGCCTTGGCCCGCACCACGTGGATGAGTTATTGGGGTTCACCGGAGGAGGACAGAACGTGGAGATGTGACCACAGACGACATTTCAAGGCGTTTTGCTGCCCAGGGAAGCAACAGAATGGGCCTGGGCTGAAGGCAGCGGGGGTGAGAGAGGGCTTTCTTTTGGGGTGGGAACTCCTCCTCCCTGCGTGGCGCAACTGGGCGGCCCAGTGTGTGGGGGGGTGACGACACTGGAGAGGAATGAGGGGTGCCTGCTTGTGGGTCCGCCGGGGCGGCGGACCCTCTGCTCTTCGGGGTCGGAGGACGTGGGAGGCTGTTGCTGAAGGAGGGTGGAGGCACTAGGGTCGATGTAAGGAAGGTGACCCAGGAGTGTGGGGACCCAGCGTGCACTGCAGGTGAAGCCGCAGTCCAGAATTCATTCCAGGCCCGGATCCCTAGCAGACCTGACATCTAGGCCGCCAGCTGCTCTCCTAGGTGACCTCTTCTCGCCAGTAATACCCCAGGCCTCTACCCCGAACCCCAGGCTCCTATGTCCTGCCGCTTAGCTACATTTCTGTTGGGATATCTTTAGGGGGCTCCTGGTCCCTGAAAGTCTGCTGTCCATCACAGCCCCTCTCCCCGTCTGCCAATAGATAGACAGGACCCTGGGTCCTCCTGACCTTCTTTCTCTTATGCCCAAGCAGCTCAGCTGACTCATCAGAATCCGTGGGTCACGCCTCCCAACCTTCACCCTGGTCCAAACCATCACCTCTCCCTGGGTTTTCCAATAGCCTCCAAACTGGTTTCCCTGCTTCTTTCCCCGGGCCCCGAGTCTATTTTCAACACAAAATAGTGACTCTCATAAAACATTATTCAGGGCATGTCCTTCCTCTGCTCAAAATCGTCCAGGGGCTTCACTCACAGCGAAAGCCTGAGAGTTGGGGAGGTCACTGAGGCCCCGAGAAGCCTGGGATGTTGGAAATAAGTGTTGTCTTGGTGTAAGTGTATGGTTGTCTTGGTCTAAGGTGTATGCATGTGTCCAAACTCAGCAAAGTGCACACTTTATATATGTGTACTTACACCTCAGTAAAGTTGATCCATTTTTCTGTAAACCTAAAATTACTCTAAAAAATAAAATGTACTTTTTTTAAAAAGCAAATTACTAATAAATGTAACAAGAGTGCAAAACTAATATTCTAAAAATTCAATATTCTAAAAATTATGAAACATCATTGAAAGATTAAAGAGGACCTAAATAGATGGAAAGACACCCCATGTTCATGGATGCAAAGACTTAAGATGTCAATACTCCCCAAGTTGATTAGTCAATGCAATCCATATCGAAGTTGGCATTTTTGCAGAAATTGACAAGCAGATTCTAAAATTCATATGGAAATTCAAGGTACCCAGAATAGCCAAAACAATCTTAAAAAGAGCAAAGTTGGTAGATTCCCAGTTCTTGATTTCAGAACTTACTACAAAGCTACAGTAACCAAGACAGTATGGTACTGGCATAAAGGACATATAAATCGACAGAATAGAATTGAGAAATTTCACTCCTAGGTATGGAACCTAGAGAAATAGAAGCAAACATGAACACAAAAACTGCTACAATATTCATAGTTGAAATATTCATAATAGCCCCAAAGTGGAAATAACCCAAATGTCAACAGATGAATGAATAAATAAAAGGTAGTATACCCATAAAATAAATATTATTTGGCAATAAAAAGGAAGTACTAATTAATATATGCTACATATAATATAGATGTACCTTGAAAACATTATGCTATGTGAAGGAAGCCAGTCACAAAGACCATGTATTAGTATTACATGATTCTGTTTATATGAAATGTCCATAATAGACCAATCCATAGAGATAGAAATCAGATTAGTAGTTGCCAGGGGTTGGCAGGTTGGAGGAAATAGGGAGAGACTGCTAATGAACATGGGGTTTCTATTTAGGGTGATGAAATGTTCTAAAATTTGGCTATAGTGGTGGTTGCAGATATTTCTGAATATATTAAAATCTATTGAATTGTACACTTTAAATGGGTGACTTGCATGGTTTGTGAATTATATCTTAATAAAGCCATTTAAAAAAGAGAATTATAGGCCAGGGGCAGTGGTTCATGCCTATAATCCTAGCACTCTGGGAGACTGAGGCAGGAGAATCACTTGAGGTCAGGAGTTCAAGACCAGCCTGAGCAAGAGCAAGACCCTGTCTCTACTAAAAATAAAAAAATTAGCTGGGTGTGGTGGTGCACACCTATAGGCCCAGCTCTTTGGGAGGCTGAGGCAGGAGGATTGCTTGAGTTCAGGAGTTTGAGGTTGCCGTGAGTTAGGCTGATGCCACTGTCCTCTACCAGAGTGATAGAGCGAGACTCTGTCTCAAAAAAACACAAAAATTACAAAAGAAACTATAATGATTAAAAATGAAAGTGCTATATGTTTAATCCCCCTGGGAAAAATATTATATAACCAACTCATAAATATGCACATTAGATACACATAAATAACCATCTCACATTGTGCACAAAACAGATACGCATCTCAAACATATGTAAAAAATTAGATACCCTTTCCCCACCATACACACCAAAAAGTGAAATGTGCATTTCATACTATATACAAAATATTAGATATCCACCTTATAGCACACACATATACACACATAAAAACAGATACCCTTTCCCAATATATACCCCCAAAATTGGGTAATTATTCTATAACATTCACACAAAATAGTTATGCCACACAATGCACAAAAAAATCAGATACCAATTTCACACCATTGGAGAAGAGAAATGAGACGCCTATCTCACATCATACACATGCACACATCCCACTAAAAGATACACCACATCATACCTAAATTAGATACCTATCTCAAAGTATTAAAACAAATTAGACCCTACTGGGAGGCAGTTCTCCATTAACATGTTTCTGTGTGGTCCAGGTCCTCAGAGAAAAGGCATTTACAGCCAGGTTGAGGATGTTTGTCTAGGAGACACTCTAGGATAGTGAAGCTTAAGAAGTCTCCCGCCTTGGAGACATTGCACTGTAGAAAGGAAAAAGCTGTCCTTCCCTCCCTGGAGAGAGTTTACTTATGTTCCAGGGTAGAGATCAAGTTTCTTTGGAAGGGAGGATGAAGAGGTCACCAGCAGACCTATATAAGATAAGACTTTCCTAACTTGAGGATTCTTCTTCTGAAATGCACCCCACTGCATGTTCAGGAGTCACCCGCATCACCCCGTAGAGATGGGGCTGAGGAATTAGGACAAGACTGGTAGCTGCCAATCTACTGCTTTTGCTGAGTGGTAAATGCTTTGTCTCTGAGCCAGGGGGCTCGTGTTTCCTGTGTACATACACATGTGAACCTGTGGCAGGCTAACTTATTAATTTGTGAGTAGAGCAAAATCTCAGACCCTTCACGCTTCTAATTTAACACATACTCGTTTTATCCCCCCGCACCCATCTACTACATCTGCCTGTACACAAAGAAATCAGATGTCAATTTTATCCCATGTAGACAAAAAAAAAAAAAAAACCAAACCATTTCACACCATCTGTACATACACACAGAAGACAGAGACCCATCTCACACCATTTATATTAATACAAAAAAATTAAATATCCAACTCATACCATACGCCAAAGACTATATAGCATCGTATAACACAACATGAAGACACCGACCTCATACCAGACACATACACAAAACAGATGAACATTAGGCCCTACATAAAAAATTAGATACCTGCCACACACAAACACGGAACACCCATTTCACACTATGTACACATGAAAGTAGATACCTAACCACAATATGCAAAATATTAGATAACTATTTAAACCCTATACACACAAAAAACTAATCTCACACCACACACACACACAAAAGATACTACCTCACACCATACACATACAAAAAATTGCCTATCTTAGACTAGACACACACACAAATGAGAAAACCAGCTTATTCGACCACTTAGACTGAATAGGTCCAAGGAGCAGAGACAGACTGGACCAGAGAGTTCTCGATGGGAAGGCTAGCAGATTGGGCTCCTGATACTTGCTGCCACTGCTTGGGCCTTACGTGAGCCCCATGTGGGACGGGGAGGTGAGGAGGCCGACACCTGAGGGCTCATCTCTGGTGGGGCCCGCTGGCACAGGCAACAGTGGCCACAACCTTCCTTTGTTTAGGTAAACACACATGCTCACATTCCAGGGCAGATCTGTAAACTGGTGGACCTTCCCTGTCCATGAGGATGAAGTCACACCGTCATTTCTGAGGCAGCCTGAGAGTCTGGAACCTGGTTCCTGCTGTGGTATCCCGTGCATGGGCTTTCAGCAGCTGGGACCTCAAGGGAAGTGTGAGGGACAAGTGTGAGTCATCGTGTGGGAAAAAAGGTGTGCTTCTGGGACCAGGACCAGCAGCCTCCGCACAGGATGCAAGTGACATAGGATGCACGTGAGATGTGGGCCATCTTGTGGAGGAACCTGTCTGGCAGGCCCCCGTGGCAGGGAAGGGCCCACAGCAGAAAGCCCAGGAGCCCCATAAGGTTTCTGTTGTCACCCAGACCTTGTGCTGGCCAGCCCTAACCTAGGGAGGCGGTATGGGCAGACAGGCTCCTGCCTTCACACCACTGATGCTCTCTGGGAGGAGCAGATAAAACCAAGTAAATGAAAAAACAGGATGAGCCCTGACCTCTCATTGTAGAAGGTGAGATTTCCTCCCCGGTATTCTCAGAAAAGGTGCCCTGGCCTCATGCTCCGGTCTTGGCAAAGCGACTTCTCTCAGTGGCTTGATTTGAACAAGATACTGTTCAGAGAAGACACATTAGCTGAAAATGCCTCAGTTAATGTTAGTTTGGGGTGCTGATAGAAGCCTACATTTGATTAAAAAAAGAGAGATAAAGAAAGACACTGAAACAGATTTAGCCATAACTGCGTGTGTTGAATGTTATTTACACGTCTTTGAAGATCATTTTCAAAAGCAAGATGCTAGGTGCCTTTGTGTGGAGATCACCAAAGGACATCTTCAAGAGGTGACTGTCCCGAAGGTGGGCAGGTAGATTCTGGGCTCAGTATGACTCTCCTGTGGACAGTACCATACCTGGATTCAAAACTCAAGCAGCTTAGACGCTTATGTGGAAGATACTCATGGAGAGTTAAACAAAACGGTTTCTTTAATGTGAGAAGGGAAAAGGCTGTTGTTTCCAAATGAATGGACTTTCCATATTATATGATTTTTTAAAAATTAAACTTCTTTTTTTTTTTGAGACAGAGTCTCACTCTGTTGCCCGGGCTAGAGTGCCGTGGCATCAGCCTAGCTCACAGCAACCTCAAACTCCTGGGCTCAAGCAATCCTACTGCCTCAGCCTCCCAAGTAGCTGGGACTACAGGCATGCGCCACCATGCCCGGCTAATTTTTCTAAATATTTTTAGTTGTCCAATTAATTTCTTTCTGTTTTTAGTAGAGATGGGGTCTCACTCTTGCTCAGGCTGGTTTTGAACTCCTGACCTTGAGTGATCCGCCCACCTCGACCTCCCAGATAAAAATCAAACTTCTTATTTTGAGTTAATTGTAGATTCACATTTGGTTGTCAGAAATAATTCAGAGTGACCCTTTGTCTACCCTGCCTGGTTTTCCCTCAAAGGTAACATCTTGCAGAACACAAATGTATTAATATCACATCCCTGGTACTGACATTGGTACAATCCTCCCATCTCACTCAGGTTTCTTATTTTGCTCACACCCATGGTTTGTGTGTGTGCATAGCTTCATGCAAGTATCACACATGTATGCTCATGTGTCCACCATCACAGCCAGGGTGTGGGCTGTTCCCAGCATCTCAAAGGTTTCTCCTGGTGCCCCTTTCTGGCCACGCCCACCTCTCTGCCACCCCCATGCCTGCCCAGTCCCTAAACCCTGGCCACCACTAATCTGTCCTGCGTTCCTATGATGTTGTCTTTTCAAAGCATTACATAAATGGAATCGTACAGTTGTAACCTTTTGGGATTGGCTTATTTTGAATAATTCATCCAGGTTGTTGCATTAACAGTCCATTCCTGCTGAGTAATGTTCCATGGTATGGATGTACTGCAGTACTTGACCATTTCCCACTGAAGGACTTCTGGGTTGTTTCCACTTTTTGGCTATCACAAGTAAAGCTGCTATGAACATTTGGGCACAGGTTTTTGGGTAAACATAGGTTTTTATTTCTCCTGGATAAATGCCTAAGAGGACAATTGCTGGGCCATATGATAACTGCATATTTAGTTTTATAAGAAACTGCCAACGTTTTTTTCCACAGTGGCTGTAACATTTTACATTCTTATGAGCAATTTCCAGTTACCCATGGCCTTGCCAGTATTTGGTGCTGTCATTGGTTTTTTTTTTAGCCATTCTGAAAGGTGTGGAGTGGTAGATCACTGTGGTTTTAATTTGCATTTTCCTAATGGCTAATGACATTGGTCATTCATCATTATTTGCCATTTGTATATCCTCTTCAGTGAAATGTCTCTTCATATTCTTTTGCCCATTTGCTAATGTTTTTTTTTTTTTTTGAGACAGAGTCTCACTCTGTTGCCCGGGCTAGAGTGCCGTGGCGTCAGCCTAGCTCACAGCAACCTCAAACTCCTGGACTCAGGTGATCCTCCTGCCTCAGCCTCCCAAGTCATTTGCTAATGTTTTTTAACCATTGAGTTTTGAG
>CAUYRT010048560.1:0-65641 GCA_963574885.1 Lepilemur ruficaudatus
CTTTCATTCTTTTTCCTTCTCTTTCTCTTTAAACAATTTTTAAAAAATAATAGCTAAGCAATTCGCCAACCAGGTCCTAGCAAACAGTAGAGAACAAGGAGCTTGTCAAAAATTATTTTTGCTGATATTTCAGCTCACTCCAGCTGAGCTGCCTGGTTCCCTGATGGGTTTCCATTCCCGCAGAGTGCAGGCAGAGCAGTGAGATGCCAGCTAGGAAGGGTGAGTGCAAAACTGCTGCTACCACATGGATATGTCCCTCAGACTCTTCCTTCTCAGCCACAGTGCTGTAGAATAAATATGTTCATACTCTGGAATTATTACAACTGATTTTTCCCATGCGGCATCCTAAGGGCACTTGCTGGCTTATCCATACAGTCATTGCTATTGTTAGACAACAGTTAAACAAAAATAAAACAGAAAAAAAAGTAGCTCCTGTTGTATACATAAAGTAATGTAAAAGGTCACATGTGGACACTACTGCAGAGTTTGGGAACATAGAAATTTCTACCCCATTGCTTCTTGGCAAGTGTTACTGTTGGTTGGCCCAATATTGGACTCACGGGTGTTTTAACCAGACTTTCCCTCTTTGGTGTTGCTGAGGGACAGTAGTTTGCAAACTCTCCAATCAAGTTTGGCCTCAATACGACATCCTATTATGCATCACCGCCATTGCCAGTCCTTTTTCTAATTGCCATTTACGTGTGGGATTTAGAAGAGTTTTGCTCTTTTCTTCATGTCGTTGCGTCTCCAAAGAGGTAATTTGTCAAACTCCTGTATGGACATTCCAAAGATTTCCCGAAACACTTCAGGGGCTAAGTGGCGCTAGGAAGAGAGAAAAGAGCAGCGGTCAGTCTTGACAGTCACGTGGAGTGGATGGCCTTGAGAGCTGCTCTCCAGTTTATCCACAGTCACTGTGAAGGGCAAAGCAGAATGGTGGGGGAGGAGTTTGCCTTCCATGCTTGTCACCAGGCAGTGTCATGCAACTGAGCTCCTTATCTGGTCAGGCCAGGTGAGGAGCCCTTCCCATCAGATAAAAGAGCTGGCAGAATATTAATGGTTATTATGACAACACCACTGACCAGTGATGGGGCATAGGACAGTGATCTATGATGTTGGAGGTCATTTCACTTCAGGTCCTTGGGATATTGAGAAGATGCAGGGGAAATGGACCATAGCAACAGGAAGCTAAGGAGAAAGACTCCTGGAGTGGTCCTCTGGGAGCCTGGCACTTCCTCTTAGCTCAGCAACAGGAGGTTGGTGGATGCCTCATCTACTGGGGAGACTTCCCATCTGCCACTGCTCCTAGAAAAGTTCCCCTGTGACACTGGAGCCTTTATTCTCTATGCCAGCCTGATCTCCTATGCAAAGGTACTGCCTTCTGTCAAGAAACATTAATGATTCTGAGACTGGCAGGCAGAGTTTTTCTTCATTAAAATCATTCGGATGGAAAACTACAAGATTAGTCTTCCATGTCTAAGGAGGTCTTAGGTATGTGTACCCAGATAACACTTCAACAAGGAATGCAGAAACAGCCACGAAAGAAATTTGTCCTGTATAAACCTCTTTCATGACGGTTCCCTCCCCCAAGCCCAGTGAACTCGACCCAGGCTCAGGGGGAGAAAATGATCTGAGGCTAACTGCGGAGGGATGGAGACGCCCATGCTGCATCACCAGCCGTGATTATGGCAAAATCAAGTTTCCAGAGAAAGTGACTAAAATCATACTGTGTCTCCTGGGTGGTTGTTCTGGATATTACCAGGCATTTTAATGCTGATCTAAGTGTAAATCTGAATTTCCCTCCAAAGTTATCTCTTAGTTCTATCTATGATAGGAGAATGGTCTTTTTTATTTTCGTGCTTTCACTGAAGAAATAAAACATTTCTTAGGGGAAAGTTGTGGGGAATGCATAGGGATCTTCAGCTGGGACCCGATTGTTTTGGTTTTTGTTTTTTCTTACCTCCAGCCTGGTTCTGTCCACGTCTCTTAGGATTTTGTTGCGCCCTCTGTTGGTCACCATGAGCATTTCATATGGAAATATCTGAGAAGGAAAGAAAATACCTCTTCCGTTTTATTAATAAACAGAATCTGGCTGGGCACGGCGGCTCACGTCTGTGATCCCAGCACTCTGGAAGGCCAAGGCAGGGGAGACCAGCCTGAGCAACAGCGAGACCCCCATCTATAGTAAGAATAGAAGAAATTAGCCAGGCGTGGTGGTGCACCTGTAGTCCCAGCTATTTGGGGGGCTGAGGCAGGAGGATGTCATTTTAGCCCAGAAGTTTGAGGTTGCAGTCAGCTATGATGGTGCCTCTGCACCCTAACCTGGGTGACAAAGTGAGACTGTGTCTAAAAGCAAAAAACAACCAAGCAGAATCCGTGTAAAATCTAGCAATCCCAAGACACAGCTCCCAAGAGATTATCATGACAGCATCTGAGTGATGGGCATTCTTCCCGCAAGAGCAGTGGAAGCTCAAGTTTCCAGGGGACAGAGAGAGATTCTGAAACATTCCCAACTTTCCACTGGTGTCTCACGTAGCACTGTGCCTTCAGAGGGCTTTGTTGAATGTAAGAATACTAACTTAATACTGTATTACGGGTGAAGGTAAAAATTAGAAGAGAATTGAAATCACAAGTATGCATGTTGTCTTTGGCATGATGCTGTTATATGGCAGGATGCCTTTGTGCAGCGTTCAACAATCTTTGGTCCATGATTGGCTCATGAATTCATGGAGCCAGGTAGGCCCAGCAGCAATGGCCTGGCAACTGATATATTGAGATAAGCTTGCTTAGGGTCGCCAGAGAGTGCAAGCCTTTGGACACCTCTGGAAGTACAGGGTGTTCTACCTAGAGCTAGGGTGGCCAGCCATTCTGGTTTGCCTGGGACTGAGGAGATTCCTGGGATGCAAGACTTCCAGTGCGGAAGCAGGGATAGTCCTGGAAAAGTCCAGGGTGACCTGGGACATGTTGGTTACCCTATCTGAAGCGGTCTGCAGCCACTCCACTCCGCACTGGATATGCTTTGAAATGCACATGGCAGGGGCAAAGGTAATACCTAGGTCACGGGGGAAGAAATGCTAGTACCTCACTGTGAACACAGAGCATGCACCCTGCTGACCTGATGTGGCAAGAACCATGGAACGGCAAGAGCTTTATGCCATGGCTTGCCTTAATCCACCAGCCTAGAGCAAATTTGGCTTCAACGTTTCCAGAATTGTGAAAAGACAGAAAATCTAATCTTTTTAGGGCTATCCCACCGCCATATGCCAGAAAAAAGGAGAAGAGCTACACTTGCCTTTGGTTCCAACATGTTGGGCATAGACACTCCTCGGTCCATTCTCATTGCAGGCATGTGGCCATCCGGGAGGGTCTGCAACAGATATGCTCATTCAAACAGGAGCTCAAAACAGCATGGTGGATGGAGGGGCACGCTGAGGGCTCCCAGACATCCCTGTTGGACCCCAAATCCTCATCACTGTTTTATAGACATGTCACGTTAATTACCATGTACTTTTCAAAACGAGATTCTTACTGAATAAGAGCAGGAATACTGCTTTTCTGTAATCAAGTTGGGGAACGATGTTGGCTTAAGAGCTATGGACTAACGCCTGAATTTAGGTTCCACATATGAAAGTGTGTAATACGTTTTAAATGGCCAAGTCTATTATTGTTATTTTCTTATCTTCAATCTTAGTTTTCTTTGCATTTTCCCCCTTTTCTCATTCTCTACCACAGTTTTACAGGATGTAGGTTCCAATGAGAAAAAGGAATGCATGAGAGCAAACTGCTCTTTCCTATCGGCCAAGACGTGACTGTCTTTTCATCAGGGAATGGGCGAGAACACGGAGGACTAGAGTACTAAGAGGCTGTAACTAAAAGAAAAGTGAGAGGAGCCCTGATGCCGACCCATTTCTACCCCAGAGAGGACTCTCTAAGGCCAGGGCAAGAGGGTCCCCCGACACCTAGCCTGGCTCATGCAGTGTCCCCAAGGCCGTGGGGACAGCTTGACCCAGGCACCAGGCATAGGCATGTCTGCTCTTCATAGCTATGGAGTACTGACAGGTCAACCACAGCGAGCATCTTCTCAGCAGACACTGCTGCCCTGGGGCAGGCAGTCTGGATTGGAAAATGGCTGTTCTGCCCATGTGGCCAACTCAAGACAAAGTGTTCCATACCTGGTAGTCTGAAAACGAAAGGAAAAGAAAATATTGTAAGGGAAAGACCATGGAAGAACATGAAACCATTAACAGGCTACATTCCATTGGAATTCCCCAAATACTCCCCCAATGGACCATGTCCTCCCGCTGCTCCCAGGCTCTGAGCTTGCCATCCCACTGGCCTCCCTGAAGTCAGGAAATGCCCACTCCAGTTTTAGTTATCAGTTACAACATCCGTTTCTCCTGGAAGCTTTCCCCAACAACCTAAAGGCACTGCTTCCTTCTCTCTGTATCTCTGTCACAGCATTCATCACTCAGACACTGAGCTTCTCTCTCCCCACCACATACATTTTTTGATTTTTTAAGAGACTGGGTCTCACTCTGTCACCCAGGCTGCAGTGCAGTGGCATGATCATAGTTCACTGCAACCTTGAACTCTTGGACTCGAGCAATCCTCCTGCCTGAGCCTCCCAAGTAGCTAGGATTACAGATGTGAGCCACTGTGCCCTGCTAATTATTTTTATTTTTTGTACAGATGGGGTCTTGCTGTGCTGCCCAGGTTGGTATTGAACATCTGGCCTCAAGCAATCCTCCCACCTTGGCCTCCCAAAGTGCTGGAATGACAGACATGAGCCACCATGCCTGGCCTCTGCCATATGCATTTTGAAGGTGGGGCCATGTCTCACTTATTGCTATACATCTAGGTACCTAAGGGAGTGCTCAGCACATACTAGGAAGAGTGAATGCTTACAAATGCGGTTCTTATGGTTTTATTGCATTAGAGACCCTCTGACATTATTTTAGTAATTCTCTATTAGCTCACAGAAGGTAGATGCCCTCCTACTTTAAGGCTGTAACACAGCATGAACAAAGCGAAACACCATGATTGCGTGTCTCTCACGCACCGCAGCCGGTCGGCCCGGCCGTGGGAGCCTCACCTCGCACTCCCCCGCTGACGTCACCATAGCTGTTGTACTGAGCAAAGTCTGTAGAAACGGGCTGCAAGGAGGAAAAACCCATTATTAGAAAATTCCCACAGTGATCATTTTGGAGGCAGGTGAGAAGAAGAAAGGATTTCCAACAATCCAAAGAATTCTTCCCAAGCTAAATTCCTGGACCCTCATTATTTTTCTTTCCTACTCATTCTCCTACTGCCATGAAATCTCCTCGTCTTTTGTAGGACATCTAATGCCAGTGCCCAGCAGGCTCCAGTTAAGCAAGTATCTCTTGCTGATAAATAAAAATACCTTTCCCTACTTAGCTAAATAATTACACTTGTTTTATGGGAAGGATGGTTGCAACACTTTCCTCTCTTTTTTACAGTAGAGAGAATGGCTCGAGTAATTACTTTTTGCTTTAAAACCATGTGTGTGTGTCACACAATTACTTAATCCAGTCTTTCTACAAGTTTACACAGGCCATTCTTTCATCTAAAGTCAATTTCTCCTTCTCCCAACAGAAATATTTAATTTTGCCTGTAACTCACAGTGATTTAGCAGGAAATCAGGAGATTACAGTTTTTATCCTATTCCAACATGGACATCAAGAGTCAGATGTATTCAGAGAGGACATCAGTACAGGTTGAGTACCTCTTATCCAAAATGCTTGGGACCAGAGGTGTTTTGGATTTGGGATTTTTAATTTTTGGATTTTGGAACATTGGCATATACATAATAAAATATCTTGAGAGATTCAAGTCTAAACATATAAATTCAGTTATATGTCATAGACATCTTATACACATAGCCTGAAGGTAATTTTATACAGTATTTTAAATAGCTTTATACATGAAACAAGTTTTTGTTATCCTTTGGTGGGGGAATCTGGGGGTGTGCAACTGAAGGGGCTGGGACTTTCCCCTTGGGGATGCTGAATGAGCTGTGTGTTGTGCACTCCCATTTGACTGTGACCTGTCATATGAGGCCAGGTGTGGAATTTTCCACTGGTGGCATCATGTCGATGCTCAAAAAGTTTCAGATTTTGGAGCATTTGGGATTTCGGATTTTTGAATTAGGGATGTTCAACCTGTGCTTCCAGCAGACTGAGGAGGGAATAAACACAGAAACAACTGAGGAGAAGTCTTACCCGGTGAAGCCCATTTTTTCCATAGCCAGGGAGAGATGAGGTTTTAGATGATGGAATATGTGAAGCTGAATGAAAAAAAGGTAAGAAAGCAATTGTCAGGAAACTGGAAGTTCAGTTCTTTAATGCAAATGGCAGTGTATTGTCCATCTTGCAGAACAGATGATTTAGAAAAAAGAATTCAAATCACATTAGGCTCAAGTGTTCACAAAATGCCAGAATATTTGGCTGATGCAGGGAATGGGTAGACAGTGATATCACTGGGGCGGGGGGAGAAGCACAGACAGCATAGCAGGGCTGAAGCCAGCTGTGCTCCTCACCCCACAACTCTGCCACGCAGCTAAGTGTGCGGCATGCTTTATCTCTTTGATCCCTCAATATGACCACAAGAACGCTATGATTATTTCCATTTTACAGAAGAAGAAATAGGGGCTAAGAGAAGTTAAGTATCCTGCCAAAGGTCATCCAGCTCATGAACAGCTGAGCAAGGATTTGAACCCAGGGATATCTGGGTAGGTTAGCCCATGCCCCAGTGGATACCATAGCAGTAACTGACCTGGAACCCAAGCATATAAGTTACCAAGATGCACCAGTCAACCCCAGTTGGACTCCTGGGAGGCCTGGTATCAGGTCTCCCATCTGTTGGTGGCATGGAAACCTCCACTGGCTGCTGGGCTTTGGAGGGAGCAGACCTAGGCTTGTGTGTATGTGTGTGTGTATTTTTTTTTTTTTTTTAAGGAGATGAAGTCTCACTATGTTGCCCAGTCAGGACTCAAACTCCTGGGCTCATCAGATCCTAGCCTTCTGAGTAGTTGGGACTACAGGCACGTGCTACTGTGCCCAGCTATTCTTATAGAACATAATCTCATAATTAGAAGGAAATTTAAAGATTAGTAAACTACCAAATCCAAGATCAATGCCAATGAGGCATCCACGAGAGGTGGTAGGGATTCTGATTAATAGTGTGGGCTCTGGGGCTACAATACTGCGATTCCTAAATCCTAGATTTACTAGTTATTAGCAATGGGACATTGGTTATGTTAAACTTCCTGTACCTGTCCCCTGATCTATAAAATGGAGATAAAAATGCTACTGCTGCTAATAACAAAAACAACGACTACTTCACCGGCATGTTGTGAAGATTAAGTGAGACAATGTTTAGCACAAGTGCCTGTATACACTAAACGTTAACTACATCCTTTACAGGAACCCTTAGGAAGAGAAAATTATGCTCTGGTTCAGAACATGGGAGAAGAAATTTTGTGGGTTAAGAGAGGATTGGCTTATGACAAATAAAATCAGGTGAAAATATACTGATTGACTATTTCAGCCCAGCACATGAGAAGTCTCCTCCTAAGGTGTCAAAACAATGCTGCTAGTCCTCACCTCCTGTACTGTGTATATTACTGTAACATCTCAATGCTTAGAAATGTCTTGTTCATGTTCTCTATAGATTTCCTTTGAGATGAGCGTTCTAGAAGACAGACCTAGCACATGGGGACTGGCCCCCTCATGGTTCTTGAGACCCTCTCCAAGGGCTCCCCCGTTTCCAGAAGAAAGGAAACACATTTCTGGAAGAACCATGGCAAGCTTATAAGCTAGAATGACCTAAAGTGGGTTTTCTACACTTCCTTTCCCACAGAACACTCTGTAGGTTCCATCACCACCGGTCCTGCCTCTCCTGCAACAGTCCAGGCAGGCTCGTTGCAGGCAGGTGGCTCTCGGCTTGGGCAACGTGGGGGCGGGATGCTGCTCACCTGAGTGGATGGGAGAGTCATAGCGACTGGCTGACAGCAATGACCTTTCCCGGTTCTCCATCTCTTCTTTCAATATCAACTGCCCCAGGCCAGAGTTAAGCTATTCACAGAAAAAAAGAAAAACGAGAGCAAAGACTGCAATTATTTTCATGGAACTGCAGCTCCTTTTTGAAAAATCCTGCAGAAGTCCCTGGTTCTGGAGGGCCTGCATGCATGTGGTCCCAGAGCCGGGTGGTTTTGGACCCTAAACCCCTCTTAGCCTTTTCAATGTTGAAGCTCCACTTCCCTAAGCTGGGCTCTGTGTCAGAAGAATATTTTCCTTCCTTTGCCCTCCTCTCAAAAGTGCCAGCAGGTGATCTCAGGAGGCATGTGCATTTGTGTGTGTGGATTTTTGATGCGAGAAGGGGAGATTAGGGATGGCATCCTTCAAAAAGAAACTGCATTAATTTGTTTGAAAACAAGAAAGAATAATAATACATGCTCATGGAACAGATCCTGGAAAATCCAGAAGGAAAGAAGAGTAACCTATAATCCACCACTCAGAGATAACACCATTTGCATTTTGATTTGTATCCATCTAGTATCTTTCTACATACATATAAAACCAGGATCAAACTATAAATGCAACTTTGTATCCTTTCCTCCCAGAGAACTAGTATCATGTGCATCCCCCGTATCTTTGGAAGACATCCTTTCAAGGGATTCATCAGCCCTCTATTGGTGGGAGAGTTCAAAATTGGCTGTCCCTCTGGTATGCTGCCGGCCCTTGCTACAGGTGGGAAGGTATGAAGAGGGCCTCTTGGGGGCAGTCTCTTCCATCCCTTTTCTCCTGGTCCAGGTATGCATACAAGTTCCTACGCATCCCAAGGAAAGACCTGGAGAGCCGCTCCTTCCCAAGGGAATTCCTTCAGCAGAGGCTGCACAAGACAAGGAAGGTGTCGTACCACCTGGGTGTGCGCCACCTTGCTGTACTCGGCACTCTAGCACCCTTTCAGCACCCTCACCCCAATGCGAACACACCCCACACTCACTCTCCTTCTCACAAAAGCCCAAACACTCTATGCCCCTCTGACCTCCAGCCTCAATGTCATCTCTTCCAGAGCCCAGCAGAGTAGTCTAGCTCCTAGATGCCTGACCTGTCTCGCCTACCAGCCTGCAAGCCCCTTGAGGGCTGGAACCACCACCCCTGGCTTGTCTTGGTGCCTTGTATACAGCAGTCATTCGAAAAATATAGATCTTATGGAATTGGAATTGAAGATGAGGTAGTTTAAGGACAGCGAGGCAGTTTAAGGACAAACCTTCATTAATTGCTCTTCTTGAAGCTGCCGGCGTCTCAGAAGTTCCTCATCATCTTCCTCTCTGCCACTAGATCTGCGTCTCATGTCAGTTCCTAATTCCACAGCAAAGACAACTTCTCACATCAGCCCCGCGACAAGGAAATCTTAACGGACTAGTCCCTCTGTGTTCAATTTGTTAGGCTGGCGAGGTCAGCCGCGGTCTTTAACAGTTTTAAGTGAACAACACAAGGGGAGAAAACGCCTGCCACCAATTCAGCACCACCGGCTGGTTTCTCCAGAAAACGGGCCCTGTGTGACCAGCCAGTTCAGTGCGTGAAGCGGGTAAGGCATGGATTTGGGCCTCCCAACAAGTAGTCTGTGCAAATAGAACCGGGGTTGCCGCTGCAACCGAGCCTGCGCCATCCCATTAACCACTGGTCAGAGCTCAGCACAGTCAATGGGAAAGGCACCTCCAGCTGTCATTTTCACGTCCCTGAGGTCAATTTTCAAATAGAGAGGAATCCAAATTTATCTACCTACCAACAAATAGGTAAGACTGTCACTCTCTTGTCACAAGTTTAAAAATCTTGTAGTTTTCTCTTTCTCTGAATATTTTGACTTTTCATAATACTATTACTCTCTGACTTCTACCGTTAGTAAATTCATTTAAAAGCAGGCTTTTTATGTTTCTTTCAAGGGATGGGTCCGTAATGTTTCCTTTTTCTCATCCTTTGAACAATGATCACAGAAGAGTTTTACACAAGAAAGTAAATCAAAAGCGTTAACAAAAAAATGCTAAAAAGTTACTTCGGAACAATATAGCACATCGTGTACGGTATTTAAGCTTCCTGGAAAAGGGGAGACAGGGAATGGAAAGGAGGAATCTGTCGGAATGGTCGGAAGATTAAGATAATTACTGTTTTTCCTAAATGGCTTGGATTAATGTGGCCATAGGAGGAAACAGGAAAGTTTGCTAATCTAATCAAAACAAACTTTAATCATCTTGATTTTCAGCATTGTGATGAACAGACCAGAAATGTTCCCCATTCTGGAACCCAAAGGAGTTTTAAACTATTTAGTGATAATAATTTCCACAACAAATGCTTAATGCTCCCTCTCCCCAAAGCTGCTTTCAAGTCCCCACTAAGCAACATAACTGAACTAGGAATATCAAGGGTCTCAAAAACTTCCTGAAGGGCCTGGATTGGGAGAGAAAAAGCTGATGCTTGATTCTTAGTTCTTAAAATTATAAATGTCAATGTGGATTTTCTCTCTTTAGTTTATATAAAAACTCATAGATGAGTTTTCAGGAGCTAGATGAATCTTATCAACCTAATATATAGAATACTTGTGAATAATGAACTGAGGAGGCAGATTTTTCTTCAACTATTTCTGTAAATACTGATTGCTTTAAAATCTGCTTACATTGCTTGTAAAAGTTATTCTGAAAATAACTCGATGAAAAATAGCACAGTGAAGATTAGGAAATTTTGGAAAATTGAAGGCCCTTTAGGTTGTCAATGGAGATATGATAAGGTCATCATATCTTTGTAAAGTTGACTTGATACATTTTCAGTATTAGCTTTTGGGTTTGCCAATGCCTCCTTTTAGGCCGAGTGATTTCACTACTGACAAAACAGTAAAGACACAGACATAATTTGAAAGCATAAAGCAAAGAATGAAACAGCTCAAATGTGACATTTTAGCACAGAACTCATGGAAATGATAATGTAAAATCACATAACTTCACACGAGTAATATTTCAGAACATCCACTACTCTGTAATAGCCCTTTTTTAGTAATGGAGAACGTGATTTCATAAGAAAAGTGAAAGTGCTGAGAGAATTGTAACTACAGCCCAGAAATAGTCTAAAACAAATTTAACTGGAAGAAGTCACGCTTCTGCAGACATTCTGCAAATTCACCCACTAGACTCTGATTATATGGAACAATGTTTTTGCCATGAGGCTTTGACTCAACAACAACGTTCGTAAGACTTACTGATTTTCTAGTAATAACTGAGGGCTCCTGCAAACCATCAGTTTTAGACCAGTTCTGGATCTCAGTGGGTTTGGTTAGAGCAAGACTCTGGTGGATGTGTTTTGTAATTTTTAAGCATTTTGCACTCAAATTAATACCATATTAGTTCTTTTCACTATTCTACCTCTTGGTCATAGTTTTCTCAAAAATCTTCACATTCCTGCACCTTTTAAGCATTTCATTCTGAGCTCTCCTAAGCAGTGTGTCCATTTGACTTAGCTGCGATGGTCGCATACCTACGGCAGCTGCATACCTACGGCGGCAAGTGAGGGGGGACCAGGCCAGTGGTCCGTCTCAATCTTTGGTGTCTCGCTGGGGTCTGGAGCCTGGGCTGCTGGGAACTTGGAAAACTTGATGATGTCTTCTGAAGACTTGCTCTGGGCTGCCAAGGCAGCTGCATCTGGGTGGGATCAGGAGTTGCTTAGCTATCAGTCGGTAAGGCAGCGGTGGTACAACCCCACCTACAGCTTTTTTTGTCCTCTGGCAAAAGTTTCAATTCCAGAAAGTTCTGTTTATCATCGCTATCAATTGTCCCCAGTCATCAGAGGTGCCTATCGACAGCTCATTTTTCTTTATGTCAGAAGCAAAGCTTTATTCTACATCAATAGACTTATTCTAGAGCAGTGCTGTCTAGTACTAGCTAGATGTAGCTATTTAAATTAAAATAAATAAAATTATTTAATTTTATATTTAATAAATAAAATATAAATATGTATTTAATAAACATAAAACAAAAAAAATAACATTAAAATGCAGTTCCTCCACTGCACTAGCCATATTTCTTTCTTTCTTTTCGAAGAGATAATATCTCCCTGTGTTGCCCAGGCTGAACCTGAACTCCTGGGCTCAACTGATCCTCCCACCTCAGTCTCCTGAGTAGCTGGGATTATAGGCGTGTGCACCATGTCTGGCTCCCCTAGCTGTATTTTAAGGGCTCACTAGTCATATGTGATTATTGGCTACTGTATTGGACAGTGCAGATATAGAACATTTCCATCATCATAGAAGGCTCCATTGGACAATGCTCTCCTAGAGTAACTGGTAATTTGAAGTTAAAGAGCTGGCTGGGCGCAGTGGCTCACACCTGTAATCCTCGTACTCTGGGAGGCCGAGGTGGGTAGATCACTCAAGGTCAGGAGTTCAAAACCAGCCTGAGCAAGAGTGAGACCCCGTCTCTACTAAAAAAATAGAAATTAATAGGCCAACTAAAAATACATAGAAAATATTAGCTGGGCATGGTGGCACATGCCTATAGTCCCAGCTACTTGGGAGGCTGAGGCAGGAGGATTGCTTGAGCCCAGGAGTTTCAGGTTGCTGTGAGCTAGGCTGACGCCAAAGCACTCACTCTAGCCCGGGCAGCAGAGTGAGACTCTGTCTCAAAAAAAAAAAAAAAAAAGAGCTAAATTAAAAACATAACGTTGTCATTTGACTGTAGTTGTTAATCGTTAGAGGGTTGGCTGGCTTTGCATCTTTGGGCAAGGAGCCATGAATATATTGGTCCAGTTCACTTTAATCCCTATATATTATACTATATATGTGTCCTTGAGTCCTAGGAGAAATGGGAATGAAAAAATCCACTTTTAGCTTGCAGGAATTTAGCATGTTTGCCATCCCCACTCACTGTTTTGTGCAAGGGTCTGGGGCACAAGTGATCCAACTTTAAAACAGCAAAAGCCAAACTAGCAGCAACAAACCAGGTTAAAGGTCAGTCCCTGATTCTGGCTAATTTTGCAAACTGGCCTGGGATGTTACTAAACATTTCAAAATACATTTATATTAAATAATGCTTTAAATAAAAAAAGTTTCCCCCTGGGTTCATGTATTTTAAAATCTGGAAATAACTGTTTGAATCTGTAGCTCCAATTTCTCCATTTTCTAGTGACCTCTGGGTCTCAATTTGCTTAAATGACTTAACCAAAGTCACCCAATAATAAAGGGTAAAGTCTTGGCCAGGCGTGGAACAGTGTGTCTTTGAATGTCTAACCTCGTGAGAAAAAAATTTTAGCTTGGAAAACACTACATATTAAATCCTCTTCTTAAAGATGGACAAAATATGTTAGCATATGAAAGACTGAGAAGTTCTGTATTACCAAAAAAAGTATGACTTCAGTTAAATCTATCTAGCCTTCCCCAAATGCATCAGGGCACAGACACCAGCTTGGGGCATAGCATCTATTTCTTTGGCATGGAACAGCTGTTTGCAGAACACCCTTTGGAAAGTGCTGCTCTGGCTGGGCTATTCTTAATTAATTACAACAGACTGAAGTAAAGACTTCAGTCAAAATAAATGTCATGAAAAGAAGCCAATTACTCCCTTCCAAATAAATAATCTAACATTATTCAATCTCCTTAAATCCTACTTGATTATCTGCGATCAGAGAGGCAGGCCCTGAAGATTTTAGTATTTCTAAAAGTCTCTACATTGATAAATCAAACTCTGGAATCTTATTCTGAAATTAATGGAAAAAAGCATGACTTCAAACAGTACTTACGAATTAGAATTGGTGAAGTCAGTAGTTAAACATTCACATGTTAATGAGTGTGTGGGAAGACATTAAACCATAAAAAGCAAAAACAAAAACAATGTTAACAAACTTAAAAAGCAAGCACATGATGTAAAACCTTAAAAAAAAAAAAGAAAAAAATCATAGCTCTAGAACCTTTATCATACATACTATTTCTTTTTCTCCTTAATATTTTGGCCTAAATTTTTTTTCCTTGTGCATTTTCAACTTTATTTGCTTTTAATGTCATCCTAATTCTTAAAGACTCATTCATGTCTACTGGATTCTGAAGACAGCCTTCAAATTTCCAGGCATAATTTGTGTATCATTTTCTGAAATCACCTGAAGACCAGTTTTGGCTTTCTATCTATTTGCAAAGATTTAGGCAGATAAATATACAGAGACTTATTAATGGTAGAGGAAAATGTGAGTTACATAAAGTAATGTGATTTCCTGGGTTAAAAAAATATCTGTATTCCCAGAAAAGGAAAACAATTATAAATCCGTTTTCATGATTTTTAGTATGCAAGAATTTCAGAGACAAGCTGACCTAACTGGTTTTTACAGATGGGAAAGCTGAGACTCAGAGAGACGACGTCCATGACATCACAGAGCCATTTAGGTAGAAAGTGGGACCAGAGCCACAATCTCCATGTCAGCCTGTGCCCTGTCTACTCCAACAGTACGTCCAATGCAGACGACTTCACGCCCTGTAAGAAACCGAGGACCTAAACAGCCAAGTCGATGTAGGCTCAGTCAAATTGATTTTTCTAGGTGGCTGTTTGTCACTAGTTTTACTTAGACTTATTGTAAGCTCAGCAAAATTATTTTAGAGATTGATTAAATTATTTGATAGCCAAAAAAAAAAAAAAAAAGTGAGTTTGCAAGTCTGCTGTGTGACCAGTACTTCCCCTTCTCTAGGAATGGGATGATACATGGTTTGATGGGATCAGAAATGGGCTAGAAGCTTCCTAATCAAGCTAAGTGTTCCCCGTCCAAGAAAATCAATTTCACAATATTTGCATCTTAGCAAACCAGAAAGACACAATATGCTGGACACCAAGTTTGACTGTCAGAAGCAGCAGCAGGTAAGCCTTTCAGAGGACAGCAGAGAGACATTCAGCTGACTCTGCTATTTAAAAGCTACGCGGAGGAAAGCGGGTTTTACCATGCTGTTTGTAGATGGGTGGTTTTCGGTAAATGTTGATCCCTTGATCTGTGGAAATGAAAAGCAAAGGTGTGTGATTATGGGGACCAGTTCAGTGATGGGAAAAACAGATCAACCAAGGGGCAAACCAAACTGAAGACTCTTGGACAAAAATAACCCAGGTTAACTTTTGTATTACAAAGACTGAGTTTATTGGAAGAAAAGATTACAGAAATGAGTGGCTTACTATCGACAAGTGACATGGAAGCCTTTGTAATACATCTTAGGCTATACAGAGATGTAATTAATTCATGAGCCATTTATTTCAAATATGCGCTTCGCTGAAAATAGGATTAAAACAGGAAGAAATGCAGGCAGTGGAGGTGCTCTAATGGTGAGGAAGACATAACCAGTTTGGGGAAAATCCCCAAATTGCTACTGTCTAGAAATTGAGCCCCCAGTAGATGCCAGTGGCTCAATTTACTTTTCAACTCATGAGTGGAACAGTGGGAAGCAATGTTGAAAGTTAAGAGTATTTTTAAAAAACATATAAATACTTTTTATGTACAAGGTTAGCCTGGTGTGTGGATGGGATGTTCTACAAAACCCTGATTTGTATAAACCAAATTAAAAAAAAAAAAGAAAGAAAGAAAGAAAAAGAAAAGAGAGCTAAACACTATTCAGGTATTTATATAGGATTCCATTTGATGATGCTACCATTTTACTTTAACTACCAATACTTGGGAAATTTCAAAAGGTTTCTGCTTCCCCAGAACCTCGGGCACTGTATCTTGGTGGGGCATTCTTCACGTGAAAAATCCCAAACATAAAATACTGATTACCACAATTCAATGAAACTTAAAAAAGGGCAGTCCCAGCTGAGTGGTATAAATCTCATTGAACTTCCCTCTGTTTTATTAGGTAAATTTAGAATGCAAAAGATTAAATGATTATAGGTTCCAAATATGTATACTTATATTAGCATAATAGATAATTTATTAAACTACTTTCAGTCGCTAAAAGAAGCAAAACAATGTACTCTGATAGAAAAATAGTATCATGACCTCTGACGGCCAATACTGCTTCTTAGGGCTGATGCTACACATTAAGTTATTGATGGGTTCTGATTTTTCCTGTTTCTGATGGTAAATTACTATTTGTACGGTGACAGCAAATGCTTATTGACTACTCGAGCAAAGCTTGCAGCACCAAGCCTAAATTGCAAGATAGCTTCACGGGCTGTGGAGGTAGCTTGTCAGTTATACACTGCAGAAAGGCCACACCCAATTCACCCAATTTTACACCTCTCTAAAAAAAAAAAGGCAATGAAAAGAATCTCCATATTGGAGACAAACAGGAAATTTAACAGTATTCTCAGGTGACACTGTGGTTCTGTCTTTAGGATGAGAAGGTAACTGGATTGCCATTGTGATAACTAGTCAATGACACCAAACCACAGAGGGGTATCTTAGAAGGCACTGTTTGACAGAGAGGTAAAATTAAAATTTTAATAAAAAACAGAACAACTGAACCCCTCTCCTATACCTTCTGTCTCCCAGCTTTTTCAAAAAGATGTGAGGAACGTAAACCTTCAATATATTCCTGGCATTTCACAAACAAAAACTTTGGAAAGGCCCCCTAGGCCAGATCCTGCAATTTAGGGTTTGTCACTGTGTGCATCCCAATGAAGAGCATGAAAGATGAGACAGACGAGGTTACAAGGCTACATTCTACACTGTGACAGGACACCGAGACACAGACCGTGTCAGCGCCTACCTGGAACATGGAAATGTTTAGGGGCCTGAGCGTAAGTTGGAGTGAGAGGGCGGCTGTCTGGCCGGTAAGGGAGAGGGGAGTTCCTGCCGCTGGACGGCTCATTGCCTCCAATGAGAAGAATGGAGAAAACAAAATGAGAGAGGGAAGAGAAACAAAGAAAACAAAGCAAGCGTAATAAAAATTCAAAACAACAGACTGGAAAGGAGGTTCGTCAAAAAGGAGAGGCAAAAGAAACAAACTCAATCCATCAAGTTGGCTCGCAAAGGTGATACCGGGTTTAGTTTTGTGTAAGACAGAGGTGAGTTCAGGTGGAGCTGGGTTAGAAGCAGCTGGCGGCAGGTGTGTCATTCCCTCGGCATGGCATGCGGTGAAGGCTGGCAGCAAAGTGACCGGATGGGCAGGACACCAGGAGGGATGGAAAGCCGCTCGCTCGTGATTCGGGATCAGATGTCAGATGGTTAAATCCCAAGCATGTAAAGGGGTATAAGCTACGCAAACCCAATACAGTCACTCCCAGGCATGACGGCAGAGGCTGGCAATCAGAACGCACAGCTCTGATCCAAAGGCTAAGTCTGGGAACCTGTGCCGGTGCGGTCACCCAGCCCTTCCCCTTAGGAATACCAAGTGCCTTCACTGCAGCATGTATTTCTGTCTTCCTCACTTTGAAATACATACGACAGAGTCAGACTCCTTCTGCTAGGTACTTTGGGACCATTTATACCTCTCCCCACCTTTCTCTTCAAAGATGAGGCTCCACCCAGGCTAATGATTCAATTACTAAAACATTTACTGAACACCTACTATGGCTGGGCACTGAGCTCCCACTGAGGACAGGTAGATGAACGAGATATAGTCCCTGCCCTCAAGAGGCTGAGTTCACCTAAGGAGACAGCCTTAAGACGAATATATGTAATGCCGTGTAATTGCTTACTCAGAGGTATAAGAAAAATGCTATGATACAGATAAAGGTGCCATCAATTCTTCAGGAAAGCTACAGAGGGATGTTGTTAGATTGAGCTGGGCATCAAAAATTAAGCCCTCCAGGTGGGTGGGTGGGCACAGTGGAAAGCTCATATTCCAGAGGGCTGGAACATCACGAAAAAGGAGAGTATGGAAGAGCTTGGTGTGTGGGAACAGGCCTGGCCATCGTGGCTGGACAGCACGGTGCCCTTGGAGGAGAGAAGAGGGACAAGTTGAAGAGGAGAGCTGGGGCTTGGCTGCAAAAGCCTTCAGTGCCACCATAGCCACCAACGCTCTGTTCTGACCAGGAGGACAGCAGGGATGAACTGACACTTGCGCAAAATTGGAAAGAGATTAGTTACTGGCCCAAATTGTCTTCCTACCCTACATTGGGGCAAACATCTTGTCCCAAGAATACACCAGAAGATGTCAGACTATCAAAAGGTAACAAATTATTATAGTAATGCTAACTACTTTTATTATCGTGTTGTAAGAGTTCTTTGTATATATTCTGGGTTCAAGTCCCTCATCAAATACATGATTTGCCAATATTTTCTCCCATCCTGTAGGTTGTTTTTTCACTTTTTTGATGATGTCCTTTGAAGCACAAAAGTTCTTAATATTGACAAAGCCCAGTTTACCTATTAATGCTAATAATTTTAAATAAATCATAGATCATCAGAAAATAGAGCTCTAGCCAGTTTCTTCAAGTCAAATTGTCCTAAATCTGGCCAGCAAAGTATGAAAGATGCCTATCGTTAGCTTTTAAAACAGGTTGAATAGAATTTTAATTTCTCAATATGTATATTTGTAGGTAACCAGAAAATAGATCTGTACTACATAGACAGTAAGATATTCCAAATAGGGGTCTAGGTTTGTTACTGAGTCAAATTTAGATTCTGGGCTTCTGGTTAACGGTGTTCTGAAACTTTTGCCTTTTCTCCTCAAGAGTCAGTTTACCATCCAGCTCTAAATATGTTACAATGTTGACTTTATTACTTACGTCAGATATTAGCTTCTAAAAATTCTGAAACTTCACCCCAAACAACTGATCTGTTAGCAAGCTAATTTACAAAAATGTTATCTCATTTACCATCACTCTCCTAAAGAAAAGTTCATGTCTGGAAAAAAAAAATGAGTATAAAAAACACAGGTAGAAGAAAGCAGGGGAGGGAAGATTATGGTTTGCATCTAGAAGGAAATAGCGTTTTAAACCTACGGCTGAATTAGAACTCGGTCTCATGCGCCATCACCAGTGCTCAGTGGGTTGCCTCGCCAGGGGTAAGTGCTTAATAAATGTCTGTGATTGAACAATTGAAGTAGGCCAACTAATTAATTGCATAGCTATTTTCTGGCCTGATTTAGCAAGCGCCCCTGCAGGATTAACCATCTCCTTTCTCTGATCTCTTAATTAAAGGAAGCCAGCTGCTGGTGCAGTTAAGTCCTCACTTAACGCCGATAGGTTCTTGCAAACGTCGACGTTAAGTGAAATGACCTACAGCAGGTCCTCGGATAACATCGCTTTTTAATAATGTTGATGAGAAAAAAATTGGTTTTGTGAAACGTCGTTTTGCTTAAAGTCACAGTTTCCAAGAACCTATTGATGACATTACGGGAGGACCCACTGTATGCAGCAATGAGATCACAACAGCACCCCTTTTATAACTTTCCCATTAGAGTTGATCTTGGATAACTCCAATTTAATTGTTTTGCTTAAGAAAAATTCTTTAACCTTATGAACATTAGAAATCATTAACAAGGGCAATCCACAATTGAAAAACAGAATAATGCATGTGGTCCTTTCTCAAAAGAAGGTCTAACGGGTCTCAACGTCCTTGCTTTATTTCAGGTTGTCTTTTGAAGGCTCTTGCTGGGTCTCCTGAGCCCTGGCTACCTGCCCTTGTTCCTTCACCTTGAACTCTGCTGTCCTTGTAGAACATCAGATGTTTCAGGGAAAGTTCCCACAGGTTTCGTTTATAATACCCAATCAGAAGAAACGCCATTAAATCTGTTTCGATAATTCTTAGCCAGTATTATGCACACACAAAAATATCTGCATATGCCGGACACGAAGGTTGAAGGTTTTTAGAATTAGACATCTGTCCAAGTATTAAAATCTTTCTAGATCCTCTGCTGGCCAGTGGAAGGAGAAGCCCATCACTTTTTGGATATGGATGAAGCCTCTCAGAGGCTGTGGAGTAAGTGGCTGTGTGAATTCCCATGGGGGGAATTCTGGCTGAATGCTGTCACCAGTGGGGTGTGGTTCTTTATTTGGCTGTATGCTTTCAGCAACTACTGACCTCTCTAGTTGTTTAATAAAAAAACAAAATAATAATGTATTCAAGTCTTTGTAAGTAGATGTAACTCTATAATCGTTTAAAACTTCCCATAAGACATTTTAAAACCCTAGGTAAAGAGAGATCCAGCAACGCACCCGTCTCTGTGATTCAGTACAGTGTGATTTTCACACATCATAATGGCTTACTGCGGAATAAGGTCTGGGAACAGATAACGTTGCTAGGTGCCAAATTCTTAGCCTTTGAAATACCAAAGGCATGACACATTTTGGCATTTTTTAAAGAAAAAGAAAAATTTTCAGGAAGAAAATTTCCAACTTATACACTCTATCTTTGCGTATCTTTCAACCCAACTTCACAGGAAATAACCAATGAGGACCCTAAGAGGTTTTGTGCTTAGTTCATTAAAGTAACGTATGATGCATCAGGTGAAATATATTAGGAAGGTATTCTTGTCATCATCATCTATCAGCCCAGAATATGATTTAAAAAATTTTTTTCTAAACATTTTTTTATTTTTATAGAGATGCGGGTCTTGCTATGTTGCCCAGGCTGGTCTCAAACTCCTGGCCTCACATGGTCCTCCTGCTTCAGCCTCCCAATGTGCTGGGATTACATGTATGAGCCACTGTGCCTGGCCAGATATTGTTTAAAAGTAATATACTAGCATATATATATTTACATATCATATGATAGCATATACATCACTCTCAAAACTATTTCGTTCTTTTAAATAAGTCCTCAGATTGGGCCACCCTAAGTTGTTACTGATCTTAGCTATTGTGATGAGAAGCTACTATATTTATATTTGTATTTACATTTCTTGGCCTTCATTTTTAGTTCCTTTCCTGTCAGCCTAATAAGCCAATTTTTTAGTTCCTAGGAGATCATTCATTGGGAAGATTTTTACCATACATGACAAATTCACATGGTTTGTCTTCACTTTCATTCTCCTTTTTGGAACCATGAAAGCCCGAGTGATTAATTCTATGATAAATGACTAGAAATGGGGGTGCACAGTTCTGCTGTAGGAACCTGCTAGAACACTGCCTAGCTTTTTGGATGCTGAGTGTTTATGTTCCAAAATATAAATAAATGTCATAAGGGGACCTTAAGATAAGCTGGCAGCATCCAGAACTTTGAGACAGCTTCAAGATAGCTGGTACTTGTCTAAAGTGTCAATAGGAGTTATGGTTTTCTTCAGCAAGTGCCAAATATATATATATGTTTGCATCATATCATAGCAACCCATATTTCTGGCAAAACAGGAAAGACTCCTTTCAAAGAGACTTAATATATGTAGCCCTCCTGCTCACAAATCGAATTTACACTTCATGGACACAGACTGTAACATCTAGCTGTATTTCAAAGGGGAAGGAAGAGAAACGTAGCAAACACTGCACAAACACAGCCCAAAACAGAGTGAAAATGGTTTCTCCAAATCTCTAGGCATAAAGTTGTCCAAACAGCCCAACGACATACTAATACAGAACGAGGCTGCAAGGAATCTCAGAGAACAGAAATAAAAACCCATCCCCCAACAAGACGGGTGTTACAGAAAACGGGTGGAGGAGCCAGTGAAGTAGAGAGACAGTCTGTGACGTGCATTGCAGCTTTCCAGCCATGCAGGCATCCCCAGCTCAGCGAACCCCCCCGCCTGGGCCACATGCATCAGAAACAAGGACCAGGAAGTGGACTGGTACAATGGGAAGGCTGGGCTCCTCACCGCCCAAGTGGCAAGGCCCTCCCTGCTTCTGAGATGAACATCCTACCTTGGGTCAAGCTCCCCAGCTCACATTCACTGTAAAAAACACAGCTCCTCCCAGATCACAAGACAAGCTCCAAGAGCAAATGAAGGGCTACAGAAAAACTCTGGGAGATGTTGCTTTATGTTAAAGATATCTTAGATGTGTTTCTCACAGGGATGCTGGGATGAGCACAGGGCACAATGGAGTCAAAAGTGAGCTGGGAGCACCACGCTGACCAAGGTGTGCCACACACCAGGACACTGCACCTGACACATCCCAGTGACCAAGGAGAGCAGCCTCATCCTTCCTGGTTTATAGATGAGGCAAGTGACACTCAAAAGAATACATGCGTAGCCCAAAGTCACACAGCTGGCAAGTGACAGAGCTCACATTCAAGCCCGAGATTCCAACATCCACAAGCTTTCCATCTCTCCACACGGCTACCCACAACGTGAGGTACTATTAGACACTGATACTTTGTGATGTGTTGTTTGTACAAACTTTGTGTAAGTTGACAGGGCCCGTGATATTTTTATTTCTATGTAAAGCATCTCTCTGAAAGATGAAACATATAATAACCAAAGGAGGAAGATTCACATTTCAATGAATCAAAAATATGTTTCCTCTTGAATATTGGAAATAACCAAAATCTTAATTTGGCCAAGGGCTGCTATATATTTAAGTCTCTTTAAAATATACACAACTCAAGTTTTTAAAAATAATTTACGATTTTCTAAACTTTCTCTGAAGTATCAACTTGACATTTGGTTAATAAAAAATTTTCCCCAGAATACTAATCAGCAATAGTAATTTTAAATAATCTGTCCAAAATTTTAGAAAGTGCTACAACTACTGAAAAACTTTGCTAATGGCAAATGATGTATGTCTTCAATAAGCATGTCGGTAGTATGGTTTTCAAAACAGAAAAATGCTGAAATTGAAAATTTATGAAATAACTGAATGCTCGTAAGTGTAGCACATCTACCTTTTAGGACTCAGTTGCTCAAAAATCCGAGCAAGAAAAGGTCGGGTAGAGTGACAGCGGAAATTCCGTAAACAAGAACAGCACGGAGGCCCCTCGTGGTAGCGGCAGTGACGTGATCACTTGGAACACATGGCTCGAATCCTCTAGGACGGCTTTAAGACCCATGTGACATCTGTGCTCACCTCCTCCTCCCTCCTTTAGCTATGTTTGTTGGTTAATTTGCTTCAAAGTCAAGACTGGGGAAAAAGTTAGCATCCCTCTGGGAGCTCCTACTTATTTTAAATTATGGCCCCTTCATAGCCTCTCCAGGGTTCTTGCCTCCCCACCGGCACGGAGAGCCCCAGCTGAGGACTGCGACAGAAGCATCGTCAGCGATGACAGAAACAGCAGGAACGCCATAAGGGCGCCAGGCAGAAACGTGAGGCAGGGACAGAAAAAAGACAACGCTTCTGTCTTCCATCACGCCAGAGGGAGTTAGGACAAACCAAAAGAGAATCACTCCCAGAGGTGGCTCAAAGAGAGAAATTTGTTACGTTCCCATAGATCTTTTTACGCTGCCCAAACGTGTTAATGCAGCTAAATGGCTCACCCCCATCAAGAAAACTTTCGGGTGTTTGTTACTAACCACTGTTGTGTTTTGCTGAGACGTAACATATATTAAACCCAGGAAAATGCCCCAATTATATATTATATCTTGTTTTTGGCACATACAAAAACAAAATAATAATACATATATGTTTTGAAGCGGCAGGTAATAAATGTTATGGTCTAAATATACTTCCTGTTTCTTCATCGGGAGCCCTTAGAAACGGCATATTTCTCCTAAAGAGAGACGCTATGCCGGTTCCAAGACAGCCATTGGGTATGGTTATGACACACAGGCATGCTGAGAGGCCAAAAGCTCGGTGCTAACTCTTGGAGATGCGCCTTATTAGCCTTCCCAGGGTGCTAATAAATCTCCACTACGCAGGGTGCTGCCTGGAGAAGCCTGCCTCCTTACCTTTGATATGGGGAATGAAGTGGTGTCGGAAGGGGGGGTTGGGGCGGGAGTCGCTGTGTGTGGGGCTGAGGCTGCTGGTGCGCAGGTTGGACAACCTCTGCACACCAGGAGACAAAAGCTCTGTGCAGCAAGGAGTCGGGGGCAGGGCGCAGTGGAAACAGAAAAGAAGAACAGAAATTAACACGGGAGCAGGGAAAGTGCCATCGTTCCAAGGCGGGGGGCGGAAATAAAAGAATGTTAATCAGCAGTCTGGAAAAGGAGGAAGGAAAAAGGGTTACGAATGCACCTGCTGAGGGTTAGGAGGAGTGGGGAGAGTTTGCAAATAGGTTCAGGTGGGTGCCGAGCCACTCTCTGAGAATAAATGGCTTTGGTGAGAAGGAACAGTCACCGGGACGTTCTCTGTCGGGATGATGCCAGACACTGTTGGGCCAGTACCAGGCACATCACTTGGACTCAACAGTCGCTGTTTTTAAAAAGCAACAAAACAGAACCCTCTGAAACATAGGTTAAAAAAAAAAAAAAAAGACAATCATTTCAAGAAAGTTGAAAAATAGTACTTATAGGTCAGGGTCTGATTATTTTTTAAGCTGTAAACTCATCCCACTGGAAGTTTAATTTTATTTTGCCCACGCAGAAGGAAAACCTGTTTGTGCTCCCTGGATGGCGAAGAGTTACACATGATCTTGAGAACTGTGCAGCGATAGCACTGGGGGCTGGAAACTCAGTTATCTCGGAGGAGCTTACAACCAAACCCAGACCAGGGGGACTGACGGCACCATCTGGCATCTACAGCTTAGGCAGTGGGTACTTCGGGGGGTTCTACATGGATCACAAGTATGTTATCAGAATCCCACCAGCTTCATTTTAGAAGGGTAGAGCTCAAAAAATAATTATAAAGCCTAACAATTGGTATTAATATCATGTATACATATGATTTATTGTGGAAAGAGAGAAGAACGTTCTAAAGCCTATCGGCTTCAGAGCCGTAATTGGAACATATGAAAACTTTCTCTGGGACAACGGTGTCCCTGTAACCCCATGCCACATCTGAAAGCACCATGGCTGGTGACCTCTGCATATGTGACCTCAGCATATGTACACATGCAGGGTGGCAGCATAAAAGGTTTCTTATCACACAGACGAGGGCTTCAATCAAGCCTCGTGTCCAGGGCATAAATAAAATGAATACAGTGGTACATAAAAAAAGGAATTTCTGGAAAACTTTCATTTAGCATAATTCAATAAATACTGAGTAAATATTTGTAAGCCTAGAGAAAAATACATATTATCGAAGGATCAAATAGTTTCAATTCTCTGCAAGTGTTAAATCTGTAGTTTTAAGGAGCAGATTGCAGCTTTTTCACGTTCTGTTAATTTCCCTTGGTTTTATTTCTTGGACATCTTATGAAACGAGTTAGCATATGACTGGGTTTGTTCTCATCAACCTGTCCAGAAGCAAGAAGCTTAAAATGAAGTCTCCACAGATGTGCACACCATCACCACCAAGTCTGTTTAGAGGCCAAAATCTCCTTGAGAATCTATTTCTCAGGGAATCTCAGATCTGTGCTGAGAGCTCCATTCTTCTCCTACTGTATACATGAGACACCCACTTACAACCACAGGGACTAAATTCTCAGCAGATGAAGGTCCACTAATGTCCCCTACTGTGTGGCATTCTCTATTATAGGACATCCCTGATGTTTTCCAAGTCTGATTCAAAATCTTAGGGGTTGAAAGAGATCCTAAGAGTTATCGAGCACAACCCTGAGGCCTCTTTCTAGAAGGTGCTTAACACATTGACTGCCATGTGAGTTGTACTTAACTCGGGCTAGTTTTGACCCCAGGGCCTCCTGAAGCAAAACCCTGCAAGTTGATTCGTGAAAATCTTACGTATTGATGTTCTTTGTTACAATTAATATTGACAATTTAATTCTAAAAACGTGGATTGCATTGCATATAACTCACACACAGAAGCCAATAAAAAAGAACAAACTAAAAAGGATCATTTTAATAAAATGCCATACCCTCAGGAGAAAAAATTTTTTTCTAGCATGGCAGCCAATGTGTTAACCAAGCATGCTTAGCAATACCACGTGCCTGGATAAGGGAAACATAATAAACCTCTTAATAAATGGCTAATACTGATTTCAGATGATGTTGATATGCCTAGAAAGCACATCCAAACTTTTTTTTAGAGATCTTCATTTTAAGTCTCAAAGTGATGAGATTTTCATCAACTCCAAAAAAATAATAAAATGAAAACTCCCTTGCTTCCAGTAGTACACTGTCAAAATGCAACTATTTAATAAATTATAATCAACATAGCCATAAAATGATATTTCAACAAAAGATATAACGAGATATAGTTGGATACCAGTTTTCATTTTGTTCTGGGAGAGCGGTAGAAGTATTTAGCAGATACTTTTTAGCATGTTATCAACGATGGGGGAAAAGTCACACAGAGCTACAGCATGTCGTGGAGAGTTGAGTCCCGAGAACACTGAGCCTTACCAGGTCTGTGGAAGTGCTGGGGAGAGCGCGAGGTGGTCGGAGTGTAACTGTGGCGGCTGTACACGGGGGAGTTGATGGAGCCCTGGCTTGTGGACCGGTGGATCATCCGATCCCGAACGTCCTGGTATCCCTGGAAACAAAGTTTGAGAAAGCATGCACATAAAGCACATTTAGACTATTATCATTTCCGAGCGGAGCCAAGTTCCACAAACACTGCCAAGGAACTATCAGGTCTACCTGTTGAGTCACCTGTTCATGTATATATTTTTAGGACCAATTCCATAAAATATGTATGCAAATGCACATTCTGCGGTTAATGTGTTTTGGTAGAAACCCACAGTCTTTGCACTCATTAAAATTCTAAGATGTAAAATTATCAACTCCAGTAGAGACAGAGCCCTGGGATAAGAGATAATCATTCCTGAGACCATGTTGATACTGTGCTTTTCAGTTTTACAAGGTGCATTTGCCTCCCCATCAGATCTGCTTAGCAGTAAGGAATGGCATCACCTTCCTTCCCCACTAAGGTAGACACAAGAGTCCAAGCAGGTGTGTGACTAGCACAGGCAGAGTCACTTTGGAACCGGCCTCCCAACTCTAACCTCACACCTTGCTCTGACCACCAACCTACACTGTCTAACACTGATCTGGTGACATTTTAAGTTGATTCTCCTGGAGAACAAGTTGGTGGTTGCCTTAAAGCCAGTATTTTACTTCTCACCTTGTAGAACATATTCCCAGGAAATAATGAAAAATGATCTTTAAAAGGAATAATTTATTCAAAGGTTTTTATAATACTGTGATTCACAAAGGCAAAAATTTGTATTACATGCTCAAGAAATTATGGCATAATTAAGAAATCATGACATATCAATTCAATGTAATATGATAGCACTGCTATATGTCACCGATACCCAAACCTAGAAAAGGTTATATTAGGTAACAAGGACAAAAAACCCACACATACACAAACACAATATAAAACTGCTAAAAGAGTTGGAAGAGTACAAAGAATATTTTACATTTTAGGAATGTGTTGTCCTATGAAGTTTCTACTAGCACAGTAAAAATATAAAGTTTGAATGAATACACAATAATGACTAAATTAAAACCTCAGTAACCACAGCTTTGTGGAATTTGAGAACAAATGGCAAGGAAACTTTGGCTTGATCCTAGTTGGCTATCACAATAGATTAAATAACAACAACAAAACAAAAAGCCCCCAGATAATGTGCTTCAACCTTGAAACTGGTCAATAGAAGTTAATTCTTCATAATATCAGTTGTAAATTATCAGAATACTAGTGGAAATGAATGAATCACAGCACGCAGGCACAAGCCATGAAAATACTACAGGATTTTTCCTGTCTTGAATTATAGAGATTCCCTCTAATTAGTCCAATTTTATAAAGAATACCCAGGGAGTTGCTTGGCTTTAAGACCAGATGATTGACTTTAGACAAAATGGAGTAACCGCCTATGAAGATGGCTCTGCATGTAGACACACTCTGGCCACTGCTGGCTGTTTGGGTAATGGCCCGCACATTAGGATTCAGATCAATTAATTGTAGAGGAGGGCAGAGAGTCACACTGGGACAAGTGGTTTCAGTCCCTGCAGACAGACACTTTTCTGCCACTTAGAGGTGCAGGCTCAGATCAGTGTGAAGCCATTTTTACTGCCTGGTCTCCACTTTCAAAGAAGTTCACTGCTGTGTCTCATGGTCCTCTCCCCACATCCATCATAACCTCACGTGCAGTGTTTCTGTTCTTTTGTGTGTTATGTCCTTTTTCAAAAAATTCTAGCAACTCTCAAATTCCACCCATTCAAATGGTCAAAAACGGTACTTACTTCTGCTGATGGAGTAGGAGACAAAGTCCTTGGAGACTAGAAGGATAAGAGAGAATCTAAAGTCACAACGTTAACTCTTTAACAGTTTTAATTAGAGTTGCTTATCAGAATCCGCTGGAAACATTACCCAAAATGCAAAGGCCAGCACCCCTTGTCCACCCCACGACCTGGATTTAGTAAGGCTGCCGCAGGGCTCCCATGGGAAAACTCTAACAAAGTTCCTGGGAGACTCTGGTGCACATCTCTGCCTGAGAACCGTGGTTCTAATATAATAGATATGTTGTGATACTTTGTGCTATGTGTGAATTAGGTGATTAAGCCAGACAAACTGGAACTATTTCCACTATATATTCAAACTATGTTCATTTTACTACAATGAATCATGTAATCTACCGAAACATAGGATTTTTGTAAAGATGCTTGTTGACTAAATTACAACCACAGCAATCACTGTAAAGAGGACTGTGATGACCAGGCATGTGGCATCCTTCCCTGGCCACCTTCCCAATGGGGAGGCTTCCATCCTTCCAGGCACACAGGCTTCCTGGGGGCCATCAATAGGCCAAGCCCTCTCTCACCTCAGGGCCTTTGCACGTGCTGTCTCCTCTGCCACCAGTGATTTTCACCCAGACATCTGCAGGGCTCACCTCCCACCTTCAGTGAGGTCTCTGCTCAAACCCACTGTCACACAGCACCTCCATGACCCTCCCACTTAAAGGAGCAACCCAGCCCCTGAAATACTTTCTCCTTCCTCTGCTTCACTCTCCCTCATAGCTCCACCACTCGGTAAAATTATATTGCAGATCTGTCTGTCTACTGTCTGTCTCCCACATGACACTGCAAGTTCCAGGAGGGCAAGGACTGTTCATTCACAGTGGTGCATATGAGCAGCTCCTGGAACATATTAGGCGCTCAATGCATATTTTCCAAATGAATAAATGAAATGTTTACAATTAAAATGCAAAAACCTTTCACAAAGACATGAAATGAAAACAGAGCATTCTGGAGAACACAGCGGGGTGGATTTCTCAGTTTCAGAATTTGCCCTTCCTCCCTATTTACAAGCTGGTGGACTCTCTTGTACCCCAAGCTTCCTCAAGCCTGTGGGCTCATCTGCAGCTACAGCCTGTCCCTAGGGCATCCAGGTTTGGTAAAGCCAGGCTCCTTGGGAGCAGGGTCCAGGTCTGCCCCTGCACTGCTAGCAGGGCTCTGGAGGCACCAATTGCTACACAGGGTTTCAGTTTACTCCTGCGGTGTTCCTAAAATGGCCGTATGTATATGGATTCTGTAAGTGTTAAAAACTAATGGGATAAACAATAGAATAGCTTGTAAAGTTTTCACAGTTGCAAAAATCCATGTATTGGGGAAGAGTGCACTAATATATCTGATTTCTGATTCAAGGGGTCAGAAATCTCTGATTTCTCTCTTCCATGCATAGAGAAAACCACAGGACCTCACCCCAGGTTATGGCAGTCCCGTGCTTATACGAGAGCTGCTGGTGTTTTTGATGAGCACTTATTATGTGCCAAAGACTCTTGTAATTCAAGTATATCAACTCATCCTTAGAGAAAGCCTCTAAGGTAGGTGTTACTGTTTTCTATCTTGACTTTACAGATAAGGAGACTAAGGAATGTCATTTCCCCAAAGTCATACCGTTAGTAAATACAGAGTCTAGTTTTATATGCAGAAATTTTCACCTCAAAGCCCAGACTCTTCAGTGCTTGATGTTTTGCTGTCCAAGATGGAGCTGCTAAGCAGCACATGCAGGCAGACAGATACACACACACACACCCAAAACACCATTTGAAAAACTCACACTCCCCGTTGCTGCTTGCATGACTTAAACATTAGTAAACTTTCATACGCTTGCTCTGAGACTATCCCCTTTGTACTTTGTTCAGGAAGCTTCACCTGCCCTTTATGCCCTATGGAACTCTCTCGGGTTTACTGGCCACTGAACAACCCAGGCCAATCAACCTGCATTTGAGAGGCCAAGAGGCCAAGATGCAGCTACCGCCGAGCAACCACTAGGTGGCACTATAAGAAAATGGATATCACTTCCTGCCCAGTGGACCGTTTCGATGCAGAGCTATGCTCTGGGATAAAACCCAGATTAGAAAATGAAGGGAATAATATATAATTATTATATAAATAAATATAATCGTCATCATAAATACATATTATCTATGTAAGTGAGAACAAGTTAAACAGAATCCCCACATTTTCATCCCTTTTCTTCAATCATCTGAGACCCCAAAGCACTGTATGATGCTACAGGTGGTTTACATTCACCTTGGTTGAAAGGCTGAGTTCAGTCCACTACTTGGGTAGAATCTCTCAGTAGACTCAATCAGTCTACAGATGATTCCAATTTAAAAAACAAAAGGGGGAAAAATTAGAGAGAGCTGAATAGGCCAGGGGAACAGGGAGCCACAGAGAGAACCTCCAGCCCTGGAGTGGGAAGGCGGAGGGAAGGATCCCAAGGTGCTGAGAGGCCCTGGTCCTGCAGGGGTCTGGTCTGCTGGCGGGGCGTGAATAAGCTGCAAGAGGACAGGTAACAACGTGGGAGTAAGCTGCCTCATGCGGAACACTGACCACAAGCCTGGCCTGTGCTATAGTAATTGCTTTACATAGTTTATTTAATCCTCGCTAACACCCTATGAGGTAGATGCTATCATTATCCTATGTTCCACAGATGAGGAACCATCAGGATCAGAATGGCTGTCACGTGGCCAAAGTCACATGTCCAGCACGTGGAGACCCTGGGTTGAGACCAGGTAACTCGATTCCAGGACCCTGGCTCTGGAATCGGTGCTACACGGTTGCCCCATTCTATTTTTTCTTTTCTTGCACATTCCAACTATCTTAAGATGCTGAAAACTGCAGTTACCAAAATGTAAGGGGTGTGTTCTCTCTTTTCATGAACCCATGAATATACTAGAAGCTTCTCTCAAGACCAAGACCCCGAGAAGACCCTCCCTCCCCACCTTATGCCTATGCTCAGCTCACAGAACACTCCCCCCCCCCCCCACACACAACTGCAGCTTCCACCCAGCACGCTGGTGCTTGTTCATCAATCACTGTTTTATGTGTGGTTGGTCTGACCTCCCGCCTCTCCTGACCTCCCAGAGAGAGCAGGGATCACGTGATGGGCTTTTGAATACCTCAAAGCACCTGGTATAGAAATCTGCAAATAGTAGGCAGACAAAAGACCATCTGATTTACTTGAACTCCAAACAGTAGTCGTTATAAATAAGACAAAAGGAAGGTAAATTGTCATACAACTCGTAACCACCAGAATTTATTACCTCTCCAAGGCTTTGTCTCTCCTGTTTGTCATCATAGCCCGAAGAGTAGAAGTGCTCGTAGGTAATGAGATCTGGACGTTCGATATCATAAATTGCCTTGACCTTGGGAATGGCTGCTAAATCCTTGTAATCCAGGATTTCATTGTCTACTTTCGCCTGGCAAAGTTAACCAGAAAGAAAAATTACTCTGTAGTCTCATTTCTCCAAGAAACTATAGTTAGTACATTTCCTATCTTGTTTAAAAATGAAGGCTTTAAAAATAAACAAAAATCCAAACACCTTGCTTAGCATGGTCATACTCTTTAGAAAGCTGCCCATTTACACAATGTATCAATCATGATTTTTTAAAAAGTCACTGAAAGCTTAGGAAAAAATCTGTGTAGAATTCATTAGATAGAGAAACGTGCAAACCTTAAGGATCATTTCCTAAATTTATTACAGAGAAGGAAAAACTCAAACAGATGGTCACATAATCCTCCCATATAGCTAACAACATGAACTGCATATTTAATAAACTAAGTATTTAAATATCTTTGTGGCAGAATTTAAAAACACTCAGGACTCAGTATCAGCATCATATTATAAAATATATAATGAATCCCCAAATATCTCTATGGAAGTTAAGGGCAGTAATTTTTCTAAGTCCTGCATCACAGTACTACATTTTACAAGTCATCTTTTGATCACTCCATTGATGGGCACATATAAATTTAATTACCTGAAGGAAAATACGATTGAGAAGACTGATCTCATAACAGAAACAGAAATCACTTTGAATTATTAATAGCTTCTCTTTTGGATTATCCATTCTGCTATTACAACCCACTCACTTAACCTGCCCCAGAAGTGTCACTTCCAGAAGTAGATACTCACATAGATAGTGTGACCTGGGGAGCCAGGGATACTGGAGCCTGGTCTGGAATAAATACTCTCGGAGGAAGTCCTGGTGGGCTGTAAGATAAATAGCAACTTGTAAGATTTCAGAGCACGGCTTCGGAATCCAGTCTGGTCTGGGCCCTTAAGCGTCACTAAACACTAAGCCAGTGAAACAGGAAAGATGTGTGACCACTGTCAATAAGGGGAAGTAAAACCTAGAAGGAATGGTAAATGAAAACTGGTTGTACAATCAGCTTTGAAAATGCACTGGGGGGCCTGTCTCGGTCCCTTTCTCTTGTTTCCTGTGAGAATTCCTGGTCCTACCTTGGCACACACTCAAGGTCGTCCGTTTCTCTCTCCCTCCAATGCCACACGCCCAGCCCTAGCAGCCCCTCTGCTCATCCAGGCTATGGCAATGGCCCCCCCCCCGGGGCTTCCCCTCACCCGTGCCTTCTGCAAGCCCGCTACGCACACAACGGCTAGGGAGATCTTTTAAGGACATAATTTGGATTGTCACTATTCTGCTTTTGCCTTCAGCGTCCAGTCAGAATAAAACCAAAACTCCCAGGGGCTTGGGATTTTTGTCCCTGCCTTCCTCTCCTACCTTGTCACTTGTCTCTCACCACCTGTCATCACTCACACAACATGGCACACGAGCCGGCCTCAGAATTCTCATCCTCACTGCGCCCTCTGCCTGAAAAATGCTCTCACCCCCAATTTCACTTGGTTGATTCTTTTTCCCCCTTCAGTCTTAAATATCACCTCCTCAGAGAGGCCCTCCCTGATTTCCAACCCAGAGTTGGTTCCCTTTGTTGTTCTCGATCAGAGTGCCATTCTTATTTTTTCCTTCACAAATAAAATTTGCATGTTTAACAGTTTCCTTGTATCCCGTCTCTCTCTCATGAACTTTAGTCACGTGCTCTGCCCTCACGGAGTTTATTATTATTTGTTGTTACTGCCGTACATACCCAAAGCTTTGCACAGGTACATCAAAGGCATAAATACTGGTTAAGGGGATAAGCTAGAGTTTATTTTATTGGTAAACAAATACTCGGTTTGTGGACACTGGACTCACGTCAATTGCACAATTTGAGCCTAACCACAGTCACTGAAGTCAGTAAGGCTGGTGATCGGCCTTCGGGAAAGTGGCAACTGGACTTTATAATCCATACTTGGAGAACATGGAGAGTGAGTGGTGGTTACTGTGAGTGGGAAGGAAATGCATAGACTAGGATCAACTGCCTCCTACCTCTGTTTAGTATATTCTGGAAAGTTCTGCAAAGAAAACCAAAGGCCTAGTCTTAGAACATTTCCTCACCTCTGCTGCAGCTATTTCCTGGAGAGGATAATTTATAGTTCTGTGATAGGAATAGGACCTTTTCCTCTTTAGTACTGTTTCTACTGATATTCAACACTTGTCTAGGGTTATAACTGAGACAAAATAACTCCTAAAAACAAGGGAGCCGCATCACTATGTAATTCACATCTGAAACAAGGAAGGCAAACATGGCTGGCCAGTTCAAGTCGGGCAGAGATTAGACTAACTCTAATGTAAGAATTCACTGGAGGGTTGTGGTCGAACATTCTTGGCTGACATCTCTGGTACCTTTGAGGTCAGGGCAGATAGGGGTGGGAGACATCACACCGTGCCCAGGTGGAGGTGTATCTGGCTCACTGCTTCTGGGCCTCCTCTCCTGACCTGCCACGTATTATACAAGTGCTTTCCTTCTAGAGTTAGGCCAATTGCAAACGTATCTCAGTATGAGAAAATTCCATGTTTCAGTATGTTGACAGAGAAAGGATTCATGTGACGCTACTCAAAAATTTTCCAGTTTCTAGATCCATTTCCTAATCAAAATATAGAAGTGGCAAAAGCAAAATACAACCCTCCTTTATAAAGAGATTCCACCCTTTAAAAAAGCTAAACAAACATCTATCCTTGTGGGATGATTATTAACTACAGGTAGTCCTTTAGCTTCAAGCGGTCAGGATCTAACATTTGCCAAACTCAGTATCAAAATGAAATCTCTTAAGCTGCAACCCAAGAATATCAATAGCAGCTGATGTTTATGGCCAACCTCCTACACGGCAGGCCTGTGCTGAGCACCTCCCAGGCTTAATCTCATTTAATCTTCTCCATAACCCTATGAGCTAGGTTCTGTTATTATCCCTGTTTTACAGATAAGCGAAAAGTGCAAGTACTCCAAGCCATACAGGTACGAAAGGGACAGAATCAGGATTTGAACCCAGACACCCTGGGTCCAGAGCCCAGGCACTTAACCCCTGCACTAAAATTTTGCCTACACTGTGAGGCAAGTGTGACCATTTGTGTCCCATCAACATAGCTACGGAACAAACGGGGTGAAAGTAATAGAAAAATATTGAGATGACGTAGAAGAGAATGCCTGCTACCTGAAAGTGTTTTTATTGCACTAGCTCTGTAAGAAAACTGCTGTAGCTCACAGTGCCAGGGTGGGACAGGAGAGGGGGTGCTGCAGGAGAGGAGGATGTCTTCAGTTACACGGGTGGCCGTGACAAAGGCCTGTTTACATTAACAAGCGTCCAGGACGCTGTGTGATGTGCAAAGTGCACACTGCAGCTTTGGGGTCTCTCATACATTACTCATCCCTATTTTTTTTGCCAAACGTGGCTCAGAAATACTTTCTGCCTTTCCTGTAACGATGCACTCGGGCCGGCTCTGAAGTGTTCCGTTTGCTCTTGCACCGCACGTGCTGATAGGAATATGGCGGGAGAACACAGCAGGATCAAACGCAGTGAGGGCCAAGAATGCCATGGAAAGAAGAGGTCTGTTGGCCAAACTGGTCTATTTCAGTTCAGTTTCTACCTTCCTTCTTGACTGCATTAGCAGATCCTGTGAATTATGTAGGTTTTCTCTGAAGAATCTATATCTTGTTTATTTACACCATTAATATTGTTGAGCTAAAGGTTTTAAGAGTCACTAAACAATTTGAATTTTTGTCAAGTCCCATTTGATCCTTTAAAGGTTTTCCGATCTGAATCACCTCCAAATTGCATATGCCTGCCCCGCTTCCCAGTTCTCTGATTCTGAAATAAGTATTTTAGATTTTTATATTCAGACATTTTTCAAAGTCGCGTCAACTGGTCACCCAGTCTGCCGATGCGCTGGCTCTTCGAAGGGTGACCACTCTGCCACCTGCCTCTTGGGATTATTTAGTGTTATTTGTGAAAGGCTCCAAATGTATCTTGGAGATTCAGAAACTGCTTTCTCTTTCCTTGAATTTGCCATTGTTCATGTTTGCTTCATTCTGACCTCCTAACCGTGCAGTAGAATTTGCTTCCACAGGCACCTTGCTCACGAGTTGAGCTGCATTCCTGCTTGCCTATTTTCTCACAATGGCCTTTTTCTGTCTTATCCCATCATTCCAATAGAGACAGGAAAACACAACTACGTGTAGTGTAATATAGCGGGCTGAAACGCTGGCTTTGGCGCCAAGTAACGCGGCTCACATCTGGGCTTTATTAGTTGTGTGATGTCACATGGATTTTTCTTTCTTTCTTTCTAACTTCCTTCAGAAAGGAGAGCGGGTATTAGCAACAACTACTTCGTAGGGCTAAGTGAGATAGCATAAACAAAATTCCAAGCACCTTGCCGGGCACATGGCAAGTAATCAACATTTTGCAGATAACTTGGCATCAGCCCGGATGTCTCAGGCAGTTAATCTCAAATAACGCAGGACGGTCCTGCCTCTGTTTTAGCTCCTCGGGAGAGATTATTCCTTTCAAATGTCAGCTACACAGACTAGCCTTCCCTGGAGTTCTCTACGGCTACCACACTTGGACTCCTTCCCATCCGAACTCAGATATGTTAAGTAATTTATCACAGTATATGGGGCAGCTGGCCCGCCAGGAGTTGACAAATACCCTTCCTCTCCTTGAGAACGCTATGAAGTGGTTCTGAATCCTCTTGGAGGCAGCGGCTTCCTGCCTGTGTCCCAACTTCAGTAATATAATTGCCTTTCTCGTGCCAGTGACAATGACCTTGCACAGGCCCGTCTTATCTGCCAGGACAGTCCCTGGTTCGCTGCCTCTCGGACTGTATTCAGGCTTAAATGACACATGGATTGCCTGTTTTTTGCCATAATCCCTACTGTCTTTCAAAGTGCCTTTGTTCAACTGGGAGAGGTTAGAGGCCTCTCCTTGACAAAGACCATAAAATTACTTTTTAAAACTGAATAATTATCTTTGGAGTTTTAATCCTCAATGCTTAGAGTTTTATATTTCAATTCTAAACATTCAGAATTCTAAGCATGCTGAATTTCAAATTAACACCTAGTTTATTATTAAAAGAATCCCTTTTATTCCTCTAGCTGTTATTTTTCTTTTCCTAATGAATCCATGACTCGCCGTTCTGGCTAAGACACCTTCCAAAGGCACAGAGCCGTCCTCCAACACAGCAGCCCACCTCCACGGGGGCTGAAACCCACGTCGACCTTGGAAGCACTGCTTGCTGACACGCTGTCCTCCTTTCACATCCCAGCCACGGTTTCTTCTCCTCCATTAACCCAACCCCAGCATCATCTCACGGGATGATGGCATCATACAGATCGCCACCGATGATCCTTGTATGTAATTATTTAACCTAAATTACCATGTCAACCCATTCTGACGTCCAGGGTAACAACAGTGACCCAAATAATTACGAACTGAGTTTAATAACCTGACAAGTCAGCAGTCTTGCTTCTAGAATTCTCTATCAGAACTTGATAAGCAAAAGTACTCTCTTGTCTATATTATAAATGAAGATGATTTCAAATATTTATCCCCAAAGGTTTGCTCAGTTTTGTTCTATGGAGAAAAGGAAACAGCAAGGACTCGTGAGAAAGCCATTGAAAGCAGGAGCAATTTATTTACTTTCCTTGAAGCACTTTTCCTGGCAGAAAATCTGACTTGAAAGCACAGTTGGAAAAGGTCAGTTCTTTCTTTTAATGCTATCTTAGGCGGGGGGGAAAATACATATATATATATGAAGAAAAAAAGGGTGTGGTAGGGAGGTATGGAGAAGACAAAGCAGATACAGATACAGGAAGGACTGCAAAGGCTGTAATCTCTCCAGGTATTTTGCCAATAATCCTTCTTCTGGCAAAGAGAAGAAAGGAGTCTTTAGTAAGAACCTTCCGGCTGCACGAGGCTATCTTCACGCACACTCTCGTGAAGAAGCGGCCCACCTACTCTCTGTTTATTTCCCCAGCACATCTTCCTTCATGTGTTCACTTTTGATTTCAACAAGTTTTTAAAAAATTTTCCTCAAAAAACAAAATTAACAAAGAAAGGCCTCAGCAGAAGACTAGCAGTTCATTTTAACGGGAGAGAAAGTGGCATTTAATCCCTAGTAAGTAGCTAGATGCTTGAGAAACACACCTCTTTGTATTTTTCATGAAATCCCTTTGAAAAGCCCTCTGACTACCTTTCGGCTGGTTACTCCCCTGTGCCTTGACTGTGTCCGTCTGTCCTACCACGTGGAAGGCATGGGCACAGCAGGAAAATTAAGTGAAGAGCTCCTTTTATGTTTCCACACCAGTGCTCATCATTCTCCAAACATTAGCCATTAAAAACACTTACCGGGGCTCTGCCTGTTGAGTAAGTGGACAAATGACATTTTCCATTTGCTTTCAATTATGCGCCACCGTGCACACGGGCCCCTTGGACAGGGAGTGCCGGACAGCACTCTGTTGCCCCCACCCTCGCGGCCCTCCCCTGGGGACTCAGCAGAGCGGGGATGCAACAGCTACGCTCATCCATCTAGTTCGCATTCGTCCAAAGCCATGCTCTAAGGAGAGAGAGGAACTACAGGCAACTGGCAACCAGATCCGAACGATCTTATGAACATCTACGGGACAACTATCGACATAAGGTGACTGACACCTTATACTAAGTACTGGTGATGGTGACAGTACCTGCCTTGGGTTTTTGTTGAAGTTCACTAGACAAGGTGGTGATAACAGCTGCAGAAGAAGGAATACTTTTAAAATCTGCACATATTAAATGCCAACTGCTAAGTAAAGAAAGGGTGAAATCAACTCCTTTGAGAAAAAAGAATTTGTGTTTGGCGAGAAAGCAGGTGAGTACACACCCCTTCTCTGGAGACAGTTTCACAAATGCCATCAGCCTTTACAAGACATCTTTCCGATATAAATCTTAACACCTCTACATTTGCCTGCCTGGTGAATTGTAAAGACACAGCGAAGAGGATAAGATACCCAAACAAAGTGGAAACTGAGAAAAAACCAGTATGCATTGGAGTGACATTAACAAAACAAAAACCAACAACCAACATCATTACCTCATTGTTCTAGACATACCTGATTCTTCTGATTAGCTCCTTTTAAAAAAATATACACGTGGCATTTGCTTGGTAAAGTACACATTTGCAAGTACATACGTTATAATAGGTGAATGTTAGTTTCAAAAAAAAAAAAAATCTCATGCCCATTTTGTAGGTCAGTGAATTCATGCTTTAGCTTCCGAAGGTACAGCTGACAAACTCCTTTTTAGAATGAAAGCAAGTGACCCACTCCAGAAGATTACAGACTTGTTCCTGGGAATGCCACACGTCTTGTCTATAATGAATTACACGTGCTCAGTACTGAGTTTCACCTACAGACAAAATTTGTTATTTATATAAAACTCTTCCAAGTAAGTAAAACTTACTTGGTATGTTTTTCTTAGGGAATTCCATTTTCATCATTTTCTTTTACCTGTAATTCAGGCAAGAGGAAAAAGAGGGAGCGATTTCTCAACACAAATAATAACCTGACTTTCCAGCTACAAATCTGACTTTCCTCCACAGCAAAACCAGGACTTATTTCTGGGACGCGGAGTACTGAATGTTCCCACGAGGAGCACAGTCAGTTTATCTAATAACTGAGGGTGTTTAATTTTATATGGTGGAAATGAACTGCCGTGTAGGTCAAAGTACTTAAAAGATCAAAATATCTGTGACTTGAGAACTGCACTGCTTTGGGGTTTTCTGGCTTCCTGAAGGTTCTGGTGAGCCCTCCCTTGTCTGCCAGCAGGCGAAGGGGGACCTTGCCCAACAGCCAGTTTTCTCTGCCAGCTCCCAGGCTGTTTACAACTTTCTGTGATGGAGCTAAAGTTGACTTCATTGATATTTACAACTGGGTGATGGGAATCAGATGTCCCTTTTGCACAACAGGCTAGGAAGAGAGAAGTTATTAAAAACAGATTTCTCCCCTGCTCCCCACCCTCTCTCTAGATACTCCAAATCTCTCAAACTTAAGGGTCTGGAGGAAACCAAGAAATTTCATACTTGATGATGGTAGTTTTCTCCAAGTTACGAAAATTCATCACCTGGTTATCACCTTAGGCTAACAAAATATAACGCTATTTGAGTCAAGAGCATACTACTGGAAAAAAATACTATTGATAAAGTAACTTCTTGCCAGGCAGAGGCACTAATGCTGAGTGACACTCAGGTGCAGTGTCTTCAGCTGTTCCTCCGGATTAATAGACTGATTTCCCTGTGTGGAAATACCGCCACTGGAGCTGACGCCTTAAAATAGATTGAAGATCACAAGACAAATACATCGTGTCGTAGAAGCCCAGCATCGTGGGCCAACGAGGGCCCCCGAGGCCAGGAGCCAGGGCTCCGGCATCTGCCTTTGTCTTGCTATTTATGGCCCGCGCAGCCTTGGGGACGCGGCTCCATCTGTCTGACCTCGCTCTGTAGATGAAGAAACCTAGGGGTTGACCTCTTAAAGGTTTCTTTCTTGGCTGGAAATTCTATATTTCTCTTTTTCTCAGCATTTAAAGAAAGAAGGGGAAGTTTTAATAAAAATAGAAACCCAAACCCTTCTCATCCTTAGTGCGGTTCTGACAGGCATGGAAATGAGGTGTGGCCCAGGCTACCGTGCCGGCGTGCAATCCTGACTCGTCAGTGGAGCGGCAGGATGGGTGGCATCTGGGCCAAGATGGGACTGTGGAAAGTCACTTCTAGTTTAACAGGCCAAGGTTCCACCGATTCCCAGAGGCCCTTGAAGAAGGTCAAGTCTGTGTGTGGAACGTCACCTCCTGCCAGGCGGTTCATCTGGTGAGCCGGCCCACAGGGCGCCCGGGCAGGTGGTGCTGCCTTCTCCCTGACACTCCGTCAGTGCCTCCTGACCACGGCCTGAGCCAGCACTTAGTGTCCTCCTCCTGCTATCTTGCCAGGTGGTTCTTGCACTGTCCTCTTGCGGTATGGTGGAAGAACATGAGCTACGGGCTCATGGAAACCTGGTTCTAATTCTAGCTCTTCCACTTACCGGTAGGGTAACCCTGGAGAAGGTACCTAACTCCGATGGGTCTCAGTCTCCCCATCTGTAAAATGGGAATAAGACTAACTACCTGGCAGGAATCCTTAAGGGGAGCAGTTGGGATTGTATGCAAATCCCCGGCCTCTGCAGAGGAGGGGTCAACTCTTCGTTGCTTCCTTTCCCACTTCACCGCACCTTTCATGGGCCAAACCACTCCCCACCCAAGCACTGCTTTATCGCAGGGCAACCCTCCTGCCCTCTCATCGGGCTGCCCCTCTCTCCTCATCGCCTCCTCAGCCAGCCTCTGAAATTCAACTCAAAGACCCATTCTCCCAGAAAGTGCCCTGTGAGACCTTTCCTTCATCTGATGTTCCAAAGAACGTGGGCTATGCGATCCATATCCTGCTATGTTTCTGCACCACCTCGTGATTACTGTATGTATCTGTCTTCTCTTTCCCACCGGGCTAGATCTGTGGCATCCAGCCCAGCACCATGCCCGGCGCTTGGCAGATACCTGTTCCATGAACAAACGCGGCAACACGGCAGCTTCTGATATGCTCGCTTTAATAAAGCAACGCTTGAGCCACTGCTCTGAACGAAAACATCGGTCAGAGAAGAAAGCCAGAGTCACTCGTGAGTGTGAGATGCACTCGTGGGGTGAGAAAAGCATCTGCCTTCTGCGGGAGCCGGAGAAGTTACGTGAGAAAAGCAGCCCCGGGGGCAAAGCGACAGAAGCCAGGACAGCGGCTCTGAGCCCCAGCCTAGACACAGCGCCAACCTGCAGGGAAGGAGATCGTCCTGTGCGTCGAATCAGACTTTTGGGATAAAAGAAATCGGACGAAGATCGATGCGTTTTTGGCAGCTGCCGTGAAACATGAGAAAAGGGAGAATGAACAAAGCAATAATAGTCTCAATTCAGAAACGCTGCAAAAAAAAAATCTTAGGGCAAAACTAACTTGATAGGAAACATCAACTGGCATGGCTTTTGTTGGGCCCCCGTTTAAAAGCATATTAACTGGTCTTCAAGTTACAGTATATTTACCTAAGTCCCAACCCCCTTCAATTCCTTGCCATTTATTTTGGCTTAGACACTCTTACAATACACAAAGGGTAAGAAGCCAATGAAGTCAATTGAGAGACATTCTTAAAAAATCTGTTGTTGCACATGCCCCACGAGTTCTTAAACACAAAAAATGTGGATTACTCAGTGGGGTTGCTGCAAGATTCTTAAAACATTTTCATTTTGCTATGGAAACTGCACTAATGTGACAGGCCATGAAAGGCCTGGAAATCTTGGCTCAAGATTTGTGATCTGTAGACACACCCTTCAGAGAGCACAAGAGTTATTTCTCTGTTCAAAACCTATTCCCCTGTAAGCCCCGCCAACGTCAGCGTGAACCCCGACTCTGGGCACTCGCACCTGTCCCATGAGGTGCATCCTCCTACTCTCCACCGGGCTTTCCAAAGTCAGTGAGCCAGAGCCTGACCTGACCTCCCAAGTAGTAAATGCTAGGTTTAGAAGAGCTTTGGAATTTTCTGGAAAGCTTACTAAAGGAAGAAAACAATAGTGCCTCTTGGTCAGAATGGGTGGAAGTATTTCATTAGCTGTTTTCATAAGCTTATCTAGAGAGTTTTCCATCAAGATGTGATCAAGATTGTGGACCTTTTTTTTGTAATCATTTTAGTGACATGATCCGCAAACTTAAGCAATCCTTCTAGAGAAAGACACACATTCCATTCAGTCTGGCCTCACTAGCATTCCTATCTTCGCCTCCCAAAAGACTTCATCGGGGACGAAGTAAAAACGATTATTCAAAAAACTAAAAGCAACACTATAGAGACAGTGCAAACCACGAGCTACTTGGGTGGTTTCTGGCAGCATCCCCAAGACATGTTGTGAATTTTACATTCTGTGATAAAAGTGACAATAAGAACCATCTTTAATGTTCTCATATTTTATAACAATAACTAATTTCCGGAGCATCCATGGTTCCTCAAAAATCCCGGAGTCTAGTGCCCAGAACTGGGTGACTGTTCCAGCGTGTGCTGGTCTAACCGATGGACTGCAGGAGCACACACCTGTGCCCAGGTTGAAGTTACGTGTCAAAAACAGAGAGCAAAACCATGCTAATATGGATGGACACATTCCTCTCTGGCTGTTCTTATCTTTACTCAATTATTCTAAGAAAAGGTGGTTTTTTCCCTCCACTTAAAGTATGCTTCATAATAACTGTGAATCCTAAGAGAACTACTTTTGTTCAGGGTTACAGGCAAGGGACAAGTTTCTAAAACATCCAAATGGTAAAATGTCTCCATCTGATTTACAGATGCCAGTTAAGGGAAAAAAAAAAAAAAGGCAAAGGCAAAAAGCTCCCGTGTATATGTGTGTTTCATTGCAGAGAATGAAGAAAAGGCCCTGGAAAATAAGAGCTGCAGTTCCCAAGGCGGCAATGGGAACTGAAAAAAGAGCAACTGGGTCTCACTGCTCGTCCTTTCTCTGAAGCCACGTCATCCCTTGACAAGTCCCACATTAGATCCCATCCACGAACCAGCCACGTGGCTGCTGAGGATTATACGTACAGCTCCCGGTGCCTGCTCTTGGCAGAGCAAGGAGCAATTATATACACGCTGGCGTCTGGCCTCCAGAATAAATCCAGGCCATTTTCCTTGAGACGGCAGGTGGAAAGAAGCCAAACTTCAGTTTTCCACACGTACCACTAGTTAGGGAACCTGAGGGACTGGGGTTCGTTCAGTCTGATTATCCCACTGAAAAAATACTTCACCGGGGGCATCTGAATAGGATACAGATTATGATCATGATCTTACTCCTGTGTACAGCTCTTTGCTTCTGAAACAGATATAAACTATTGCCACCTGCAGGTGTTCTGACTCTAATTTACGTGTCTGGGCTCATCATTCTTCCCCCATAGGTTTTATCTGACAAACCATCAGCTTTTGGAGCTGGAGGCTACGCTGGTGAATTTGGATTTAAGAGGTCAGTAAATTGTACCAAGAGCTGAGCAACGGAGGCAGAGTTTGGGTTGGGGTGGTGCATTACGGACTACGTACAAAAAAGTCTGGCAAGAAGGTCACCAGATGTTGCCCCCAGAACTTGTATGAATCATTTTTTCCCATCTGTATGGTTTGACTTTTCCCTTGAACGTTTTCCTAAGACGCTCACTAGCGAGGCAAGGCTTACTTCGTCTAACACAAGCATTTGGAACAAAAAACCGCAACGATGAATTGAAGGTAAGAGGGAACTTCCTTCCCTAACAAAGTGGCCTTTGAACTTGGTTTGCTACAGGGGAAAAAAGTCAGTAAAAAGTAATTTCACCCAAACCCTAGTACCCAGAATTAGCGACCATGAAGCATATGGCCTAAAAACGCACTTGACGTCACAGTTCTCTAACGATCGTTTTCTTACCCGCAGCTTTTCCTCTGTCTTGGTCGACTGCTTACAGTTGGGATGCCAAACGGTGGAACCTGGAAAGACACAACGCACCACTAAGAGTGAAGGAAACGCACGGATGCAAAGTCCTGTCAGACAGAACTTCTGAGAAGGGCTCATCGTCCTCTTTCCCCTCTACAGGAGTGTTAGAGCCCCATGCCCTAGTGACCCACGACACGAAATCAAACAACTCCAAACTCGTCCCTTCTCTAGCCTGAGCCTGGATTAGAAAGGCCGTCACTCTAGACCACAGAGACCACTCACTGGGCACAAGAGTGCTCTGATGCAAGAGGTATTTAATTCTTGTCTGGCTTTTTGTATTTTTAAACCATATTATTATCCTTTAAAGGTAATGTCTGGGTGCTTACTACAAGCTGCATTTGGTTTCAGAAACATAAGTCATGTTTCTATAATATCAAAACAAGTGGTTTAGTTGAGGGAAACAAAGTCAAGCCAGATGGTCTATATCCAGCAGCAAAACTTGCTTCAAGTTTTTATTGATCCAGTTATACACAGTCACTTGTAGGTAAATAAGAAATTAAGCCAATTGGTAGAAAGATTGAAAATTACATTATCCATCCAAAAGATTCCTTTAGCTTTCAACCTTTTAATTAACTAAAAAAAAAAAAATCTTTGCTGTTAAACTAGTAAAGTAACTATTTAGGTGTTATTTTTCGTTCTTGGGTGAACAGACTCATCTTTTCTCAGATTATGAAACACTTTCATGGATGGTTCCAGGATCACGGAATTAAGCAAAGCACTATCTCCAATAGAAGTTCTTATCTTGTAAGAATCCAATGCCTGCTCATGTGATGTTACATGACTAGACATACATGTCATTTATATGATTTTGGGTAAGGCTGGTGTGTAAGCTGTCTGTCCATATAAGTGCATGTTCAGATGTGGAGATGGGCAGAACCTGAATGAGCACTTAAAAAGACTAAAGCAAACAGTTCCCATGTTGAAAGCAGGGAGTAAATTACATGAATGTGGGATTCACAGTGTATGCAGACTTCCTACATTTCGTGATTTAAAATCTTTACCTCTCTAAGCAGTAACCAGCGCATATTCGAAAAGTCACCAAATTACAATAGCTCATGAACTACTTTATACTACTGAGCTAAAATAAAATTAATGACTAGGAAAAAATACATTTTATATCAGAAAAATATTTTTGTCTCTATTTAACAATCATTTTAATCTTGTTTAACCCTGGATCAAAAAAAAAAAAGAAAAAAAAAGAAAAGAAAAGAAAAACACACAAAAAGCAGACAGATGTATAGGTCCCTTTAGCACTAACACCGGCTCAAAGGCTGACTACAAAGCACAGGAAATCCTCTGAGTGTGGAGAGAACAGGGTCAGGGTCAAGCCCAGGCCCAGGCAAAGCATTTGCCATGAAGGCTCTGAGGAGCCGGAGTCATCGGCCAGAACACCGGGTCTGCACACAATGTCAACATTGTTCCCTGGAGGTCAGACACACAAGGAACGCGACTCGGACAGGACATCAGATGCTGAGGACGATGAAACTGCTCATTCTTCAAAGATGTGCCAAGAGGGTAGGCAAAGGCTACCAAAGTACAACTCCAGAAGGTTTAGAACAATCCCTGGAATTCTGAATGCAGCCTTAACAGACGGTTGTTTATTTGTACATGACTGTGTTGTATTCATGCACAGCTTGAAGCCACCCTCTCTCCAGCCTCCAGAACCACTGTGAATGTGCAGAGCTGCACCTCGAGCCTTCGAGTCTCTGTTGCTTGCAGATACAAGGCTGACATGCGCTCCTGTGTCTCTGCTGTTTGAGTCCTATAATTGACACGCTAAAATCTAAAACACAGCCTAGAGACCAAGTGAAGCATAAATCTGCTTTGTGCTGAAAAATGCAAAGTGACACCTGCCTACTGCCGCTGCAGATGTACAGCCTGTCCTTGGGAAAATGTGTCACAGAAAGCCCAAGTGAGACCACAGATGCCGGCGCTTGTCACTTGCCTTCACGGGGCCCTTCAAAATTGATGCTTTTAATCACAATTTTTCAGAGTGATTATTCTAAAGCTAAAAGGAAGTTTGGGCTGTCAATTTCTCATCTCGCTACCCTGTTTTAGGGGAAAGTAGCCAAGGCTTTGCTTTAATACTAAAGAATCATTTCTACAGACTTTTCTTAATTGACAAAAAAATTGAGGAAGCAAAGCAAACAATTAAAAATACATATAGCATTATGTGCAAACAGAAATGAAGAGATGACATGCAAAGGCAGTTGAGACCTAGTAATTACCAAAACTGAACAAGCAATAGCTCTACAGCTCTTGCTAATTTTACGGATAAACCTTGCCTGATTAATGACTCTTTTTCCAGCTAAAAATAGTAAAATGCTTGCACAGATGGTGCTCTTTGCCTAGAAGAGAATCTTTCCAGGCAAAGCCTTTCCGAGAAGCTTCAGAATTTTAGAGGAGACAAAAACTGATCATAGTTTTAGACTGGGAAAGTTTCTCAAAATTATTTTCAATTAAAGTAAGTCTGATGGCTCTGTGATAATGAGTACTTCCTTGCCACCACAAACTTCTCAAGTTCTCTCTTAGGGACTTTGGACGTGTTCTCTCTTGTTGTTTCTCGTTCTCTGTCTCTGTCTCTCTTAATATGAGAGGTAGGTCATCTTAATGGGATGAAATAAGTCTATGATGTAATTCACCAAATATGAGATTTTCTTCTTCTTGAATGCCCAGAGAACAGCAACCTGGGAGGTCACAGGAAAAAAAAAATCCTTCTCACAGGATAGTGAAAGGAGAACAGACAAAGTAACTATCAAATAAATAACATTTCTAGAAATTTCTAGAAATACTTTCTCCTATTAATCTTTCGTTTCCCAAGCACATTCCTGGGGAGAGTTGGAGAGGAGGTATTGTCGATTTTCATTCTTCCTTACGTCCCAGGTATCAAACGTCGGGTCCTATTTGTTCTACCGTAGCAGCAACGTGAGTTCAGTCGCGAACAGCCTCAGGCGCTCACTGCCAGCACGTCAACTGCTTGGCTGGTTAACACTAACGGATGAGGTAAGTTTTGGCCACATTCATGTTGGATTTGGGTAGCCTCACTGCTAATAAAATGTGTCCTTCTCCAAAAACAATCCAACAAACAGCGAGATTTTCTTTGCCTGCGTAGGGAAAACTTCTCGAGTCTGCCTTACCTTGAAGATACATTTCCTCTCCTTCTGTGAACATCTGGTTGCATCTGCTGCATCGTGCACAGCTGGGATGGTAATGTTTGTCACCTGCCTGCAAGAGAAAAGGTAGGGAAAATTTAGTCTACTCCTTGTCATGGCTCTCAGATACTTTTCTGGCTCGGGGATTTACAAGAAAAGAGGAGATGCTGAAAAAGGAAAAGTAATTGTCCAATTGACCAAACTTCCTACAGCAACAGCCCTGGAAGCTAAATCCAACCTCCCTGGAACTGGAAGGGACTTGAAGACCAGCTACTCACTCCTGCCATGGTGAGGCTGCCTCGCCTCTCAGCGCTTCTCGTCCAAGGCTCTTCTGACCCAGGCTTTGCTGGGTGGCTGCCAGTCACACGCCATCTGCCCAAGATGCCTCCACTCCATCTCCCAAAAACCCCACCTCCAAAACATCAACATCCACATTTACGTCGGAGGCCAGTGTTGGTTTATATTACCCAATAAAAATAAACGATCCTTCTATTTAGCAGGTTCTTGCTTTCTCGGCTAAACAATCTCAAAATAATAAATCCACCCCGCTTGCATCAAGGTGAGAGAATCCACCACTTTTATCTCAGAGGGAGCCAAATTCTCTTCTCTGCTGCTTAGCAATCTTGTTCCAATGTCTTATACCAAGAGTCTTCTGAAGAAGGCATTTTACCGAGGTGGCTCTGCATTATTCACGGGCATTTCACATTCCTAAATATGACAGATGCCATCGCAGCAGGTGCTGACGTTCCCAAAGCAAAGTGTTACTGGACACAGGGACAATTCTCTAGACAGGTGCCAAGTCACATTAGAGTCACGCTCCAAATGCATGCCTGACAAGAACAAAATCCTTTTGTTCACAGCCTAGCAAAAAAATCGTCACCAGCAATAACGATCAGATGGACTCTGTGATTAAATCATTTTCATCAATCATGAAAACATTTCTTTCGCACTGACCACGTGCAAGGCAGTGCTGAGGAACAGAAGTGGCTGCATCCTGCATCTGAACCTGTGTGAAATCACAACAGGAAATCAGGGGTCAGGCGGTGATTCCTTTCTCACACCTTCCTGTGGAAACTACAAGAGCTGCTCAGCAACTAGAGCATGAGACGGTGGTCAGGTGCTCAAGATAATTAAGGGGGAGAAAAACTGAAGTTACTTAAATGAGAAGCTAGGAATGAAATCTTTTCAGTGATGCATGCCAGAAAATGCCAGAACTGGTGTTCTTTTTATTTATTTTGAAACTTTTTAATTTATTTTTTTTCAGGAATGGGGGCAGGTAGGAGTTGCGTGAGCGTGGTGAGAGAAGCATAGAAAATATCAACACAAAGTAGTTTCTAACCTTAAGACATCTGGGGTCAAATGTGAGTGGGGCCAGCCGTGGTGGCTCACACCTGTAATCCTAGCACTCTGGGAGGCCAAGGTGAGAGGATTCCTTGAGGCCAGGAGTTCGAGACCAGCCTGAGCAAGAGCAAGACCCCATCTCTACAAAAAACAGAAAAGGTAGCCGGGTTTGGTAGCACAGGCCTGTAGTCCCAGCTACTTGGGAAGCTGAGGCAGGAGGATGGCGTGAACCCAGGAGTTTGAGGATGCAGTGAGCTTTGCTGATGTCACTGCACTCTAGCCTGAGCAGAGAGCAAGACCCTGTCTTCAAAAAAAAAAAAAAAAAAAAAAGAAAAGAAAGAAAGAAACTATTAATATGATGCATTCCCCATCAAAATACCCATAGGGGTTTCCTTTATAGACTTTGACAGGCTGCTTCTATATGTTCACATGAAAGAAGAAGATGCAAAAAAATGCAAAGATATTTTTTGAAAAAAGAGGGCAGCAATGAGGGAGGATTTTCCCCTCCTGCTACACAAATTTATTCTAAGGCTAAAATAATTAAAATACTTTAATATGGGTGTAGGAGGAGATCAATCAGTGGAACAGAAGAGAGGAACCAGCTATAGCCACACCTATAAGAGACTCTAGTTTATGACAAAGGGGATGTTTCAAATGAGTTGAAAGAATGACTTATTCAGTGAACGGTGAGGGTGACTGGTTCTCCACTTACCATGTGCACACCCTGAGCCACAATTCCACTTCTCAGAAGCTACCCTACAGAATCTCTCACCTATGTGCCCCAAAGCATATGTATTAAAGATGTTCAATACTGTGTCATTTATAACAGCAAAGAAACAGGAAAACCACTCAAATAAGGAAGTACTTAAATAAAACACTAAATCATACGCAGCCATTAAAAGAATGAAGTGAACTTCTATGTCCTTACATGGAGAGAGTACACCCTAATATGACTAAGAGAAAAAAAATCAAGCAGAAACAGTGCCTATAAAATTTTGCCACATAAAGTAGTGGCCAAAAGTGTGTCAACACTGGCATAAGTCTGACCGGATTCAAATCCAGTTTCAGTACCGTGTGCTCTTGTGCAGGTGACGATCTTGCTGACATACAGCTTCCACATCTACGAAATGGGTAGAATAACAGGACCTGCCTCATGGAGTTGATGAACCCAGCGTACTGCATGGCACCACGTTAAGTTCTTTAAAAGCAGCATCACTAACACCCTCATCAATTCTATAGAGCAGGAGCTGTTACTATTATTTATGACAGGGAGGGCACACATGTACATGTATGTTGATTTTATGTGTGTGCCCTGCCTGGAGAGCAGACAGGCAGAACGCACACCGGTCAGTCTGCTGTGGTTACCTCTGGGGAGAGAGGCAGCACCTGGGAAGAAGTCAGGAAAGTGGCCTCACATTTTCCTCTGAGCTGTCTACATTGTCTCCATCTTTTACAACAGCTGTGTATTTTTCTGTTACTGCAGAGTAAGAAAATATAGACCAAGAGGAAAAAAGTCCCTATCTCTTGAGAGACACTTGGGCTTGCGTGTTCATCCCAGCCTGTACTAGAAATGGGATCTCATGCAGATCGCTAACTCTTGAAAGCTCCATTGTAAAGTGGTGATGATGATGGTGATGATGATGATGATGATGACGACGACGGTGATGGTGGTGGTGATGTTAGTAATAAAAGCCGACATTTTTATTGTGATTGTTCTGTGTCAGTTACTATTTACATACTTCATAAACATTTATCAATTTGTGTCACAATAACCTAAGAGGCAGGGGTTATTATTAGCCCTACTTTATGGATGAGGAAGCTGAGTGTGGGGAAGTTGAATGTTCACAGTCACACAGTTAGGAGAGGTGGGACCAGGACGCAAACCCAGGCAGTCGGCTGCGGAGTGAGTATTCTTAACTAGTACCACAACTAATAACCATGCAGTACTTCCCTGCTGTAACCACCACGCAGTGATGTTGAGGTGAGTGATGAAATGGCATTTTGAAAATGGTTTGACACCGCAGAGAAGAATAATAATAACAAAGATAGGAATAACAACATAAGAACTCTCTAACCAGGGATGGTCCCAGGGCCACTCACAAAAAGAAGGTTCCCGAGTGTGATCTGGGGTGCTGGAACAGGCTCTGGAATGCTCACCCTTTCCCAAGGGCAGGCACAGGGGAGTAACTGTGTGGTATCAACTGTCCCAAGATGGATGGAAGCTCCATCGAGACGCCGGGTGCCAGGGCTTTGCTGTCTGCATCATCTGCGGAAACACTGCTAAGAAGCAATATCGTCACTACTGCAGGGACATCAGTCTCGACCCACGCCCTTGCCTCATCCCGAGACGCTGTACGTGTCAAGAAATTCAGTGAGCCAGAGTTGAAAGGCATTTCAAAGCCACTCGAGAGGCTTTTTGTTTTTGTAGCTGTGCAGGCCCGAGGTTCCCCAGGGTCAAGTGCTCAAAGACAAGGAAGCCCCTTGTTTGCATGGGCGAGCAAACCCTGTCTGTTTCATTTCTCCCTACACAGGCGCCCCCAACGGTTCACAGAGAAGCCGTGTGCGCAGGGCCAGGAAAAGTATCAGAGCTGAACACAGACAGGAAGTCACATGCAAACTCACCAAAAAATCAGATGCAGCTGAATCAAAATCATTTAAACTGGAGTCATTTTTAGATGAAGAAAAAGTATTTCGGGTCATGAGCAAAATGAAAGATTAAATAGTACGCACATAAGAAACAGATAGTAAGCATACTATTCATTGCAGCCAGGAGGCTACTGATTAAAAACTTTTAAAGCCCAGCAGGGGTTTTGTGAGGGCAGGTGACTGCGTGAGGGTTGGTTTACCCGGTACCTGGCCCCAAGCACACACAACCTGCAGCTCTAGCTAGGCCTGAGCCCAAGAGGCCAGATGTGCGTCTGGAGGTCGCTAGAAGCTCTATGTTCGCTATTCTCCATTACCTTTTACCCTGCTGCTTAAGAAAAAATTATAATCTCATTTCTGCATATTTCCAATGCACATGTTAACAGACTACATTCTGGCTAGCATGAAACTCTATGAACAATCAACAATTTGTTCATTTAGCTGAGTTTTACGGAGCACCTGCCTATACATTCGAAGTGCTAAAAACTGCTTGCCTGTAATAGCGCTAATGAAATCAGATCTCGGTGGTTATTATTGCTTTTTTTTACTCTCTAAATTGAAAGATAAACTGGAGCATACAAGCTAGAAATCTGGGGAAATAACAGCTACTTGAAGGCAAAATTTAGTGTAAGTCTCCAAACTTCTGATGAAACCCCCTGTCTAGGAGAGTGGAAAGGAGCTCAGAATTCCTAGGGTACAGGGAGAGGGCCACAGGATTTGGAATCAGGAGGTTTGAGTACCACACCTTAGTTTGCTACCCATGGGGGCTCACTTATGTCACTACTCACCCTCTCCAAGCCCCAGGACACTCATCCGAAAAATGTGAAGGGCTGGATAGACAATTCAAGTCCCACTTTGTCATAAAATTCTATGTTTCTGTGTGAAATCCCATACCTCTACAAACTCCCATAGCACTGACAGCAGAAAAGCAATTGGGAAGAGAAAGGACATTCTTGGTGGCAGAGAATCGAGGTTAACCAATGACCCCACAACCCAGGGGGAATTCTGACGCTCTAAGCCCAAGGAATTTGCTCCTGGGAATAGGAAAAGAGAACTGTAATTATAAAACCCAACCTAGGACAGATAATCTGCTCGTCTGATAATCTGCTTAGCTCCTGGACTGCTAAGTGTTCCCTCTGGTTTCTCCTTATCCTATTTCTCTCGGGATGCTCTACTCCTGACATGAGCCGGGAGCCATCGAAGATGGCCCTGGCAGTCAGCCTTCATCCATTTATAACTTATGCCTCCTTCCAAAAAGGACTTGCAGATGCTTATCAGAGAAGGCCATGATTTAAAAACAACTGATCAAACACCTTAAAAATCAAAACACCCTAAACTCAGGCAAACATGTTTGTTTTACTGTTAGCTTCTTAGTAGATGAGGCCAAAAGGGGAAACAATGGGCTACAAAAGTCTCACTATTTGAAAACACAGCCTCATATATTTGTCACCAGAGAGGCAAGATTCCCTGATTCTAAATTCATAGTAGTCATCACAGGCTGAAGTTCCGTGAGGTCTTGCTCTGTGCCGGGCTTTGTCCCAAGTACTTTAAGTGACTTGTCTCACAAAAGCCCCATGAGGTAGATGCTATTTTACAGTCTTGTTCTATAAACAAGGAAACTAAATTGCTTTACTCTCCCCCCCCACCCCTCCAGAGCTTCCAGAAGGCAGAGCTAGGCTTCGAACCCAGGTAGCCCGACATGTTTAACCACCCTGTCAAACGGCCTCCTAGAAGCACCACAGGAATTCTCATACAAGGACCCTCAGTTATGGAACAGAAACACACCTTCCACAGTAATGTCACTGTAGTTGTTTCTCACACAGACCCTTGAGAAATGTCAAGGGTGTAGCACTGAAGGATCATTGAATGAAGTCATTTCCATCCCTATGGGATTGGGAATCCCTAAACTATTAATATCAAGGTCCAGGTTTGCAGTTTTTTAAAAGATCTAACTTGAATCAGAAATGGTGCTTTGAACCCCCAAAGGAATAAACAAATTGCTTTCCAGTCCCTAAGACTCTCCCAAATACAGTTCTGGGTGATGGTGATTTCAGACTAAGGACATGCAGACACTTGACGATTAGTGAGTTGGCCGAGATCAGGAGTTTTCAGGCTTTACTGTGCATAAGCAACACCCAAGGAGCCTTCTCAAAACAGGTTCAATAGCCCTAAGGCAGGGCCCAGAAATCAGCTTCTTTATTTTATGAGCACCAAAAAATCTGTGCAGATCACCATGGACTGGGAAAACACCGGTCTGGGTGGTGCCAAAACCCCAAACTGATGGCAGATGAGGAGATGAGGAAGCCAAAGAGAGTAACAAGGATGTGTTGCCTACGTGGTAGGTACATGGGTGGGAAGGGAGAGGCAGAATCACGCCAGTTCCCAGCTATGCTCCTGCAGAAAGGCAGCGCAGGGCCTGACTCAGCCCTTTCGCATCCACTGTTTTTTCCCCTGAAGTGGGAGAGGTTTCCAATGCAACTGGACCGGCTTGATCTCTGAGCTGAACACACCTGTTCCAGGAGGCTTTTTTCCTGATGCACCATCATGAACAGGCAAGATAATGAGGGCGTGCCTTGGCCCAAAGTTTGTATCCTGAGCAAAGGTGAATAAATCAGTCTGCCCAGGCAGCTTTCACAAAGCCCAGAGGGCTCTACACAAGTCTGTGCAAAGCCAACCTGCACAGATGAAAACATCTTGTAGCCCTACCGCCTTACTGACTGCAGCCCCTTTGAGCTCATAGGCTGTTCCAAACATATGTGCTGTAATTGAGAAAGGGTCAGCAGCTCATCTTTCTGAGTAAGGAAGAGCAGCCAGTTTGGGAAGAAATAAACCATGAATCTCTAATGCTCTGGTTCTCTTTACCTACTTAAAATACAGAAGACCAAGCAGCAACTCCCTTCTCTTAATGAGAATAAAGAATAAAAAGAAGTTGCAACATCCCAGGGTAAATTCATATTGGCTTTTCACAGATAGTCACTGTCTTCTTTTTTCCTTCCAAGAAACTAAATGCAAAAACTTTAAAGCAGTCTTTGCAATTTAACAGTGCTGTATAAATGTTATCTGAAAATGTGTGCACCGCTGAAGGACTTCACCTTTCTTTAAGTTGATCTATAGATTCAGTGCAAGCCCTACCAAAATCTCAGCAGGATTTTTTTTGTATAAATTGACAAGTTGATCCTAAAATTTATATGGCAATACAAAGGACCCAGAAGAGTAAAACACTTTTGCAAAAGAAGAATAGGATAAAGTTAAAGGACTTAAACCTACCTGATTTCAAAACTTACTAGAAAGCTGTAAGTAATCAAGATACCATGGTACTGGTATTGGGATAGACATATAGATCAATGAAACAAAAGAGAAAGTCTAAAAATAAACCCTCACATTTATGGTCAATTGATTTTCAATAAAGCAATCTGACGGCGAAGGGATAGTCTTTCCAACAAATGATGCTGAGACAATTGGATATCCATAGATGATTAAACCCCTACCTCATACCATATACAAAAATTAAGTCAAAATGGGTCATAGACCTAAATATAAACCTGTAAAGCTTCCAGAGAAAAACACAGGAGAAAATCTTTGTGATGTTGGTTTAGTCAAAGATTTCTCAGATATTACACCAATAATATCTAAGCATGATCCATAAAAGAAAAATTGATAAATGAGAGGTTATCAAAATTAAAATCCCTTTCTCTTCAAAAGATATCATTAAGAAAACAGAAAGACCTGCCATGGACTGGAAGAAAATTTCTGCAAATCACATATCTGAAAAAGGATTTGTACATAAAGAACTCTCACAACCCAATAATAAGAAGCCAAATAACCAATGAAACAAGGGGCAAAAGATTTAAAGAAACACTTCACCAAAGAAGATATATGAATGCTTACCAAGCACATGAAAGTAAAACTTTAACCTTCATTAGTCATTAGGGAAATCAAATTAAAATTACAATGAAATACCACTACACACCCACGACAATGGCTATAATTAAAAGGACTGATTAGACCAAGTGCTTAGGAGGATGTGGAGAAAGCGGAACGCTTATACTCCGCTGGTGGGAATGTAAAATGGTACAGCTACTCAGGAAACCTCTTTGGCAGTTTTTCAAAAAGGTGCATATAAATATACAGCACCATAAACTAAGCACTTCTATTCCCAAGGTATGGAACTAAAAGAAACGATAGCATGTGTCCACACAAAGATCTACATGTGAAGGTTCACAGCAGTGTTATTCATGACAGCCCCAAACTAGAAACAATCCAAACGACTCTCAACTGGTGAATAAATGAAATGTGAAACATTCGAATGATAAAAGACCACTAAACAATAAAAAGCAGTTTCATGCAAACTACTGTTGCATGAAAACAACACAGATGAACCTCAACATTATATTAAGTGATAGACGCCAGACACAAAAGAGTACACGTTGTGTGATTCCATTTATGTAAACTTTCTAGAAAAGATAAAGCTAAAGGGATACAAAGTAGATCAGTGGTTGCTGGGAATGCAGGTGCGGGCAGGACAGGAATAGGACTGACTGCAAATGAGGAATCAATGTAGGGTGATGGAAAGTTCTAAGCCTGCATTGCAGTGATGGCTGCACAATTGTATAAATGCAATAAAAATGATTGACCTGTATATGCACAATGAGTAAATTTTACAGTATGCAAACTATTTGTCAATAAAGAGATATGACAATTAAAAAAACAAAACCAGGTGGGGGGAGAGGGCAGTGAAGACCTGGGACCAGGAAGGCAGTATGAACTGGTTTATTCACTGCTCACAATGACAAATCAGGGTGTGTTATGCATCCAATATTTTTGAAGGTCCAGATTCCTTTGGGAAGCTGTTTAAAAATATGGGTTCTTCTTCCGGAACAAAATATACTTGCATATATAGACAGCTAGATATACACATACAATATTACATTATTAGCACTTGTGTGAAGATTTAAATACTGTCAAAGGGATTTTAAAAATAGTTTGCTAATCTAATCGTTACCTCTCTGTCTTCAGAGGAATTACTATTCTCTTTGTGCAAGAGGAGAAATCAACAGCAGAGAGATTAAGTAACTGGTCCAGGACCATGTGAGAAGTCAAAATGAGAACCTGGAATACTATGTTAACCTTAGTATAGCTCCCCGGGACTCCTACCCGTGTTTAATTTTGCCTTCTGTCTTCGTGGCTGGCTGTCCCACCCTACTGTTCATCATGGAGTGGAAAGACATGGGCTTTGGAGCCAAGGGAATCCAGGGTCTAAAATACGGCCATGCAAATGGTAGGGCCTTGCGTACTTTTCTGGACTGATTTTGTCATCTGTAAAACCTGACATAAGAAAATCCATTTTGTAGGATTGCTATGAAAATTAAATAACCGTAGGTAAGTTGATAGCAAAGTATCTGGTACCAATCAAGGCAGGTGAGATTTCCCTCTCTTTTTTCCACCAGATTATAAATTCCCTTACAGACACGGGCCACATCTGTACCTTCATAACTTGTAAACCTCTCTTGCTTCCCACACAGGAGGTGCTCCAGAAATGTTCGGTGAATTAATTTGCCAACAGAAATTCTTATCAGAAAACCTCTAAATCAATTAGCAACCATTCCCTGAGTAATTAGGGCAACCAAAAGAGAAGTAAAAGATAAACTTCTTATAAGCCTCAGCTGTAACTTCAGTATTTACTTGTTTCCAGACACCATGCCAAACACCTCACAAACCTTATCCCACCTGGCTCTCCCAGCAACAGTGTGAGGTAGGTATTATGCCCATTTAACAGATGAGGAAATCAAGGCTTAGATTTGGAAATTACCCAAGGTTACTCAGTTAGCAAGGGATGGAGCTAAGATCTGAATCCAGGTCCAACTCTACAGACTGCTCAGAACTATTAGGCATGTATCTTTCTTTTTTTTTTTTTTTTTGGAAACAGGATCTCACTCTGTCATGCAGGCTGGAATGGAGTGGTACGATTACAGCTCACTGCACCCTCAAACTCCTGGGCTCAAGTGATTCTCCTGCCTCGGCCTCCTGAATAACTGGGACTATAAGCACAAGTCACTGCACCCCTTCACTTTGCTTTCCCAGCTCTCAGGAGCTCAGGTAATGAGGGAAGGCCCCGGCTAAGACTTGCACGGACAAAGCAAATCGCCTATGACTTTATATATCATCTTCCAACGTTATTAAAGCATACAAGTAAGAGTTTATTACACAAAATTAAGCCTTCATATTTCAGCTTGCTAAAGCAAGACTAATTTTTTAAGTCCTTAACAAAAATTTTACTTTATCCTTCCGGGCCAACAATCAATAGTTGTGCCCAACTATTAATATTTAATATTAAAATGGCCCAATCAAATGTTACAAAACAGAACAAAATACCATTATAAATAGCACCAAGTCCTTTAAAGATGACCATCCCAAATTTTTTATTTAAATTTAAGAGGCTTTATTAGAGCAGTTTTAGGTGCGCAGCAAATCTGAGTGGAAACTACAGAGAGAGCCCATACATCCTCTGCCCCACACAGCACAGCTTCCCCGCTAACATCCCCCCAGAGTGGTACACCTGCTACAACCGATGAACCTACACTGACACATCACTGTGACCCAAAGTCCATAGTTGACATTAGGATTTACTCCCGGTGTTTTGATAATGGCATGTATCCACCATTATATTACAATATCATACAGAATAGTTTCACTGCCCTAAAATTCCTCTGTGCTCTGCCTAGTCATCACCCCATGTTGTTTACTGACACAGGTGACCCTCATGGTATGGGATGCTGTGATCCTAGGTCCTAGTAAAGCATTCCTGACAGCTCCAGCCTGTTCAAATTCAACAGCAGCAATGCCATGTTTCCCATGTACCGAACATTCTTTGCTGAAACCAGGAACTGATAAAATAGCATGAATATCAGCATCTCATTACTCTCTTCTGGTAAGTTATTAGGGAATACAGCTCAGGTTGGAGGGTAACCAGGGACGTGGTGTTGAATTTCCTTGGGTGTCAGCCAAATCTGGTGCTCCCTGACTGGGCCTTTTGTTTGCAGTTGCTGTGGCCTGTTCTACAGCTTGACTTTTTTCTTTTCTTCAGCAGCAAAAATGGCATGCATTTTACATATCCTACCAAATTGTTCTTCCTTACAAATACATTTATAAGTAAAATTTTTTACTGAAGTATTACATTGAGAAAAATGCACAAGCCATTAAGTGAATTTTCATAAATGCAACACACTCCATAACTAGCACCCAAATAAAAAAAAATTCTCTGTATCCATTATCGTACCCCCTCCATGACCTACTGCAGTGGCTACGTGTTTGAATCACTATGTTGACTCTTAACGCCCCCTGCTACTTTTGCCTGGCTTCTTTCAATCCACACTTTGTGAGAATTATCTATCACACTGCGTGAGTCTACTTTGTTAAATCTCATGATTACGTAGTATTCCTTTGTGTAAATATACTACTTTTTATTTACCCGTTCTACTCTCGATGGACATTTGGATAGTTTAAAAAGGTTGGCTGTTCTGAATAACGTTGCTGTGAAGATTCTGCCCATGTCTTTAGGTGAATTATATACACATTTCAGTTGTACATATATTAATTCCTAGGAGCACAAAATAGGTGGAAAGGTCACAGGATACGTTTATGTTCAGCTTCAGTAGCTGCCGCCGAAGCGTCGTCCGAAGTGGGTTTTGCCTTGCATTACAATTTTAATCGGAGAGGAATTTGAAGGAATTAAGCAAGAAGAATCATATTAAGAGTGCTTTGCTAAATGGATTCCCAGAGTGTTTTTCTAACCTCTGTGAAGTGAACGATCTTTTATAAAATGGTCTCTGAGTCAAAGCTGTGCGGTTTAATCCCATCAGGTATCCATTATTCCAGGACCTCCGGAGTGCCACCGAGCCATTTTCAATCCTCCCTTCATCTCCATCCTTCTGTTGCGAGTATCCTTTGAACTGATGGGGAGACGTGGGTGGAATGCAAATAGGCTCCACATTTAATCCCTAAACCGACTCAGAATCAGAAGCCGGGGTTGACAACTGCAGTGACTGGATAGCTCTGTTGGGTTTGCATGAAGCCTCAAAACTGGCTTTCTTCTAGTCGGGACCAAGGCCCACTGGAGACAGTAAAAAAGAATTGGGTTTGGGAATTTGAGGACTTCAGTGGCTACTAAAAGATCTAATTTCTCCTCTTATAACTGAACCTAAACGATTCTTCCCTTATCAATTATTTTTATGGTTAATAATGTTCTTTTGTATGTATCCTACAGCTGAATGTTTAGAAAGCACATTCACATTTGTCCACCCAACACTTTGCGGGGTACCCTACTCTTCTGATCTCTATTTATGGGCTAAGGAAAGTGTCCGAAGTTACAGAGCTAGCGTTCAAATTGAAGGCTTTTTGTTAAGTTCCTTCTCCACTCCTCCCACATCCTGCTACATGTCAAGGCTCAGAAAGACTAGAAATTACTTTGGTAGTTTGGACAGCTTTAAAATAATATTCCTTTTGTCCTTTCATAAATTATCATGAGGGAGTACAAAAGCTAACCACCCAGGTAAGATCCAGTGGGTCTTTGCAAAGCTATCCCTGGAAAAATATAATAGCAACTCACTTAAAGCGAGGATAATTTGAAAGTGTTGACATGAAAGGGATCCTGGTCCCTGGGGTATCCTGAGGTAGGGGTCAACTGTTTCATTTTTTGATACATTATAAGTTTACCCTAGTCTATGTGCCCTGTCAGGAACAGTAAAATGGTGGAGGTCTGAGAACTCCGTCAGGTTGGACCCTGTACTGAACTTTCAGAATGACCAGATAGAGACTCAAAATCCAACGGATGTTACTCTCAACACTGAGCAGGATATTAAGTCGGCCGCTGCTGCTCTGCATGTGGTAAGAAAAATATCAGCGTGGTTCCAAGGGAGGAACAACCAGAAATTCATCACGCTCTGGCTCAATGCAACGTGCTTTGCAACCTCAGACACTACCCTAACACTCAGGTCAAAGGTCTTACATCCCTTCCTTTCTTAATACCAGAAGATAAATATTTGCCTTCAAGTTCAACACTCTTGAAATCTAACCCCAATTGGATAATTTTTGTCTCTTGCGCAAGGGCAAAAACTTAAAGGTTTTTTATTACTCATGATCTCATTCCTGGTCTCCTTTCCAACTCAATAGCATGCTGGAGTCAGGAATGTACAACAGCAGCGATCCAAAGACCTCTTCCACGTCAGCAGTGCCAAGGGAATCAACTCTCGATACACACTCCCGGCAGCCAACGGTGTGACTAAATCCATTTGGTGGGAAGAAGTACAGCGGTACCAGATAACACGACAAATTCCCTTTATTAATATACAATAAGTTACTAATTATAATTATTAAGTATATAATAATATAGTTAGGACTTTGTAAATTGTAAACATGCGGAGAGCAGGTTTTGTCAATTAAAAATACTTAAACTTGTTAAACAGTGTGCAGCAAATGGATTATCCTAATTTAGTGAGATTCTAGTTTATCAACTGCTTTTTTTTACCAAGTTGCTATCTCCAAAGTACATCCCCGTTCTGTGATAGCTATCCTTCCCCAGGAATTGTAAACATTTTCCCAGACCACCCTTCTCTTTTTCCTGCCTCAGTGTTTCTATTCTAAAAGAATCCTAAAGACCTCATGGGAGTTGGGGAGGACAGGCAGCTCTGTGGACAGTTGGTGCCCTGGCTTTGGAGTCTTGGGTGATCCCTCACAAGTGATTTCCACTAACCCATTCCTGGGAGCCATCGAGACTGTTTTACAGACGGCTCAGCTCTCTAATACACTATCAGACTAAAAATATTTTCTCTTCTCCAGGGTTAGAGGAGCTTTCAGGGTGGGAACGAATCCTGGAGCAGTCAGAAAAACACAGCTTGCTTTTCAAAACATCCTTGTCTGATTTCCTCTCCCATTGTGGCTGGACTTCATCCCCTTTAACAAACAACCACGCCTTGCAGCCGGAATCCACCCAGCGCAGATTCTCTAATGTCTCTGGGAATGGAGGGGAGGGTGCTCCTAACAGCCACTGAGTATCAGTTTCAATTGTCAGAAGGAAGGAAAAACAGTGAAAAATCAATTCAAAGAAAGAGGAGAGATGTATGAACTAATTCAGGTACCCCGGGCTTGGCAATGCCCCAAATGAGAGTCCTATTAAGGCAAGGCTCACACCTTTGGAGGACAACCAAAGAATTTCTGTATCCTGCAAAGCAAGAGATACACAGTTCACATTCCAGACCTCTGCATGCTGGGTGGGTGCTGGCATGCCCTACGTCCTCTGGATTTTTCGGGAAGGGCAGGCCTCAGAGCCTGGAGCCAGGATAAGTGGAGACTGTTGTGCAGGCGGGCACCCTGCCAGCTGCACCTGCCACGCCAGGCGCCAGTCATAGTCAGGTGACGGGGGACCTGTCAGAGGAGACCCAGGACCCTGCCATGGCTGGATGCTGGGACCCAGAAGCCAGCCTGAGCCACGGATGTGGAAAGTTTGTGAACTCTGGGTTCCGTTTGGATGTACCCAGGGCTGCTGTGAAGTCTGCATTGCTGCTCTGAGCTCTGCAGGAGAGGTATCCAGACATTCACTAGGGTGAAGCCGACTGAACTTAGCCAAAGCCAGCCGGTTCCCCTTACGACAGAAAGACGGAAAAGCCCATCTGCGCAGCCAAAGCAGCCTCTCTGCAAAGAACCGCCGCGGTGCCTCTCGGGTCAGTCCTCCTTCCCCACTGCTCAGCAACCTGGGCTCAGAGACCGTTACCCGAGTTGTAATGGAATTTAAACACCAGGTGCTGTCCCACTTCATGATATTAAAAACTGTTTTCTACCTGAGCTGGACAAACATATCACAGGTTTAGCCTGTTTTAGGAGATGGCCCCAATAGCAAAGGAATAAACTTCCAGATTCAAGAGCCCTAGGTCCCAAGCTGTGAGACCTGGGGCTAGGCACTTAATCTCTCCACTTCTCAGGCTTCTTATTTGAGGGTGAGATGGTTGAACCAGAGGACCTGTAAGATACATTCTAGCTCTAAAAGTCTGTGTTGCTATAAAATGATTAAAAAAAGATAAAAGATTTAACTTGACACCTAAACATTATTAAAATAAACGAGTAAAATGGGAACAGTTAGGACAACTTTGTTGGCAACTACTGTAAGTTAAAAAAGCCTTATATAGGAAAATACTGCAGTGACAATCAGGCATGCGATCACCACATAAGGATTAAACACTGAGCCACAGAATGTAGCATTTAATTGAAAATTCTCTGAAAGGATGACAGTAGCAACAGTGTTTGTGCTGTGTTTTTTCAGTTCACATTCTTGCATCTCTCCTCATTGGAGACTCACACCAGCTTGATGAGATTGCAACGGCAGGTACCATTACTATCCCATTTCACAGATGAGCAGAGCGAGGCTCACGGAGTTGTCTTCAATGATCGCGATGTTATCATGAGAACAAAGTCCTACGGAGAATGCTCAGAGCAGCTCAGGAGAACAGAAGGAAAGATAACTGCAAATCCCACTCCCTGGAGCCACCCAGGGTGTAACCACCAGGGTCACCTAAGGAGGGGAACTGCCTGATGACATTCATCAAGTGCTGGCAGGGAAGTGGCATGGGGAGGACAACGTGAGGAAGGACTCAGAGCAAGGGTGAAGCGCTCACTGTCATCAAGGTACTGGATGCTGTTGTTTGCAGCCATTCTTGTTTCCGAGATGTCAGGGCTCAGCCTGTCCTCACTGAGGAAACCAAGGAACTCCACGTTCCCCTGCTCTGGCCAGTCGGTCTCCAGACTCTAACATTTTTTCCCCCTTGATGTTCTCTGTCCTCTTCGCCCTAGGCCCAGGGTCACCCTTCAGGTTTGACCTCAGGACCTCTCACTCAGACCAAAAGCAACAATCTCTTCCCCCTCCTCACTTCCAAAGGCATTTGGAACACCAGGTTCAATGTTACTAGATATCACACGCACCACAGTATTCTCGATAAAAAGACTTGAATGTATTCCCATCACCCACTAAAAAAAATTAAGCTTCCTAACTCTGACAGTCAACACTCGCCGGTCTCAATCAATCTATCCAGCTTTATTGTCTAGCCAGTATCAACACCAACCATCCATGTCCTGGACCGGAGGGCTCTACCCCAGCCTCAAATATGTTAACATGCCTGTGCCTCCCCACACCGCAACTTTGCAAAGAGAAGCTACTCTCAAACCTCTCTGTGCATTAGAATCAACAGGGTAGTCAAAAAGCATCACAGTGGCCTGGGCCCCGTCTAGATAGTTATAGGAAGGTTGGGGAAGGGTTTAGGCAGCAGCATTTTTAAGAACTCCCCTAGACCAGGTGTGGTGGCTCACACCTGTAATCCTAGCACTTTGGGAGGCTGAGGCAAGTGGATTGCTTGAGCCCAGGAGTTTGAGGTGGCTGTGAGCTACTGTATTCCAGTCTGGGTGACACAGCAAGACCCTGTCTCAAAGGTAAAAAGAAAAAAAAAAAAAAGAGCTCCTCAGTTGATTCCAAGGTACACCCCAGGTTGGAAACTTCTAGACTGGAATGAGCCTTCTCCAGTTCCCCCAGGCTTAGGCATTTTCTTTGATTTGCATTTATTTCTAGACCTAAAAACATTTTAGGTCTAGAAATAAATGCAAACATTTTTATGCATTTATATAATGCACATTCCATTTATGTAATGCAACAAATTATAATTGCTGGCTACTTAATAAATTTTCCCCACTAGACTTTAATTTCTTGGGAGGAAGGATATTGTCTTATTCAATTTTGTATTTCCAGAGTCCAATATGTGTTGAGCACATGTTAGGTATTTTTTTGCATAATCTACTTTATAGATAATTAATAATTAATTAATTATAATTAAGTTTATAATAATAATTTATAAAACAATCTATTTTATAAAATACTATGTTCCAAGCTTGGTTCAAATACTACTTTCTCTAGGGGTATTTTCTTATCTTAACTGGACATGTTCCCCCCTCCCTCCACTCCTGTTGCATTTATTCATTCCACTCATGTTGTACTTGAACTCACAGATATTTATGTCTGATGACTTCTACTAAATTTTAAGTTCCATTAAGGCAGGGGTTGTATCTTTTATAACTGTATAACTATAATTATGCAATCAGCTAGCATAGTGTCAGAATGAAAGGTTAAACTCTTTTAAAGAATAAATTATACACCACACCAGTATACCAAAAATATGTAACTTTATTGCTGAGAAAAATCCTAATGCCACAGGGCAATGGCAGAGCAAATTTTAAGAGCCAGCTATGCTGCTGACTCCACACTGGGATTTTACTCTATTCTAAGCAATGTTTTTTTTCAAAGTTCTTTTTATATCCTTCTCATCTTTTTCTAGAATAGTCCCATTTCCTGTAATTTTGCTCCCAGTGTATTTCTTGGCAAAGAATAAATCTAATTCTTCCAGTACACAACAAACAGGTCACCTGTAGAGAATACCTCCAACTCTTGGTGGAAAAATCAACTGTCTATATTCTCCAACGTAAAGTTTAAAAACCTCCCTTTCCTGTGTTCCCAGCAGGTCTCCTTCTGTCATCCTTTCACACTTGAACACAGTGGCATCACTTTCTTATCAACAAACAACCTCAGGTGCACAGATGCTCTCTCAGCGTCCTCCTGGAGCAGAAAGACCTGGCCAATCCCCATCCAAGATGAGTCAATTTCCTTCTGTCCAATTAGGGCAGAGAAGCCGCTTGTCACCACTTCCTTGCTGCAGGCCAGTCACGCTGAGCACAAGATGACTTAGGTGAACCTTCCTGGGGGGAAGCTACTTATTCCAAAAGTAATGAGTCTATTAAAGGCAGCCTGAACAAAATGATGTTTTCACTTGTACATAAAGAGGGCTGAAATTAGTGATCTGGGGAAAGAAAATGTGTTACGATCTGATGCAGTTATGCTCGCTGAACACCTAGGATATCCTGGCGGCATGCTGCATCCTCTCAGGACTGGATGCCTGTCTATATGGAAGCCAAAAACCTTTAGGCAGGAGCCTTGTTCATCTCTGTATGCTCAACATGTGCAATAAATGTGCAAAAGGCCTTCACTGAATGAAAGACCCTGCTCCTGGATCGAGAGGAGGGAACGGTGGTTCACTACGACTCAAGGGCTCAGGGAACACTTCCGGAAGATGGAGCCTGTAAGTTGGGATTAGAAAGACCACAGAATCTTACTTTCATTACTTATGTACCAAAACTCAAGAAATTTTTTTTCTATCACTCACACTACACTCAAGAAGATATCTACCTGTTCTACGTCATCTATCCTCCCTTCTCCCAGAAAATGAAGCCAAACGAAACCCAGAAAACCTTTGCCTTTAAGGAACTTACCAGATATTTCACCTAAAGTGAAGAATATATAATTTTCTATGTATTTAATAATTTTCCAGGTACGATGATCAGCTGAAAGTTCATTTCCTATCCTTTGTATAT